>JALNQK010000042.1:0-241147 GCA_028458525.1 Ophiosphaerella herpotricha
GGGGGGGGGGGCGGGGGGGGGGGGGGGGGGGGGGGGGGGGGGGGGGGGGGGGGGGGGGGGGGGGGGGGGGGGGGGGGCGGAGCATATTTACTGGAATAGTCATTTCGATTGCCATGTTGTCTACACGCACACTCGTTTGGAAAGGCTTTGTCATTATGTAACACAACCCAAAAGGAAAAAAAACCAAATTCTATGCAAATTACATTTGGTTCAGATTGTGCAGTCCTAGTGCCCCCTATTGCTTTTGGTAAAAAAGTTGATCTGCAATTTAGTGTTCACGGCATAACATTACAGGTATTTTTACTCCGCGTCCTTGGGTTTGTCCACAGTCGTTATATACTTCAGTAGAGGGTCTATACCCTTGACTTCTCCTTCTATTTGTAGATATAGCAAGCCTATTATACTAGGCCAAATAATTTACCAGGAACCTTGGACTACTCCGGCTATACTTGTAGATACATTGAAAAAAGGTTCCAGGTAGCCTAACTATCTTCTGGTTGTTACATCTCAAGCGGCCAACGTACCACTTTTCTGGCTGACTGAGAGGTTTGTATATGAAGGACGGAGAATGATATTGATGTAGAAACAATTAGTTACCCTTTAAATGCCTTATTTTTTCCAACAAGAGCCAGGTAACATGATGACCATGCTAGCTCTTCGATTGCTCATAATTGCAGGACATGCAGGAATGCAAATCGGAGATGTGGCCCTGTAATCTAACATGATCGCCAGACCCATAAAATAGAACCTGCCCCGGGCTATCTCCTCGCTGAGGCCAAACTGCCGGTCTCCTAACTTCGAGGATGTAGGCTCTCTGGTCAAGCTAGGCGTCGCAGCTCCCTCGCACATGGTCTCCACCCCGAGTACGTATACAGCTCCTACATAGCCCCCCCAGAGTAGCGCTCTACTCCTTGTGCTCATTCAAATGTGCATGCACTTTCTTAGACTCCCATCGTCGGCCTTCTTCAAGACTTCAACATTTTATTACGCTTCTCTCTCCGCTTCAAACGCTCTACTCTCTTCTTGTGCATCTTCTCTTCCATCTTCTGGAACCTCTCTCGCTCCTCCTTCGCTGCGCGCTTGGTTCGGATCGCATCGACCCGCCGCTGTAATATAGTCAGTCTTAGATCCCGTCTTTAGGTGGTAGAGCATCGCACTTGTCGCTCAGTTTCCTTCTCCTCCTTCATCCCCTTCTCCTTTGCTTTAACCGCTGCCAGCGCCTTCCTTTCGGCATTGCGCTTGTCCCACGACGTTTGGTTGGCTCGAGGCCGAAAAGCCGTCTTGTTGTCATGCCATTGCTTGCCTGCGAAGGGCCATTAGCCCACATTGTCGCTACAAACCCAATGTGCGTAATCGTACCATTTTTTTTCATACCCTTGACAGAGCTCGCCACATCCGTAACCGGTGCCTGATTTTCTACCACTTCGGACATTGCCACAGTGTTGCGCTGCGTTGCGCTGTTTGGCGGTATCTCGTGTTGAGGTGATTGACTACCACCGGCGAAAGAAAAGTTTAGCCGATATCGATAGTATGGAGCGCTAGTCCGTTTATGGCTCCCCCGCGCACAATGACAGGTCGTTATGAAAGGATCAGATCAGATAAGATATGGAATCTTGCATCTCAGAGTGACATGCGCCATTTGTTTGACATATTCAAGCTTTACTACCTTGTCTGAAATTCTACATGTTGCGCTCCGTCGCTCTTTTCCACCTTCGCTTCTGGCCACGGAAGGGTTCTCCACCCAGGCTAATAAAAAATTTCTAGCCGCCTCGTGCAACATCGGGCGCTATTTTGTGTTTTTGCGCATTACTTCACCTCATCATCAACATCACACCCACCCGCGGCCCGCCGCGTACTCGTGTAAAGACTACCTTGTGTGACAAGATCTCGGGCCCGATACCCGGTCTAGATGCTGACTGTCATCCTGGGTCAATGTCATAACAGCGAACCACGCCCACCTCGCCGCCCATCCGACTCTTCACTTATATTACCATGATCTTCATTTCATGACATAAATTCACGACTATAACTCGTGTATACGCTCCATCGGCTTCATATCGGTTGGTACATGGAAGTACACGAAAGTTCGGTGTCGGTGGTGGAGGGAAAGGGCGGTCTGACTAACCCGGTAGAAC
The DNA here is from genome assembly GCA_028458525.1 of Ophiosphaerella herpotricha. NCBI lineage: Eukaryota > Fungi > Ascomycota > Dothideomycetes > Pleosporales > Phaeosphaeriaceae > Ophiosphaerella > Ophiosphaerella herpotricha. The sequence goes on from JALNQK010000042.1 coordinate 2,136, forward strand.
CGCAGAGGCACGAAGAGAATGTCGGCCATACTGGAGGCCAGGGGGAAGAGGCGATCAAAGATATTGTCTGCGGTTCAATAGCAGGAGTTGTGGGAAAATATATCGAATACCCTTTTGACACGGTCAAAGTGCGGCTACAGTCCCAGCCAGACAATCTGCCACTACGATACACTGGCCCGCTCGACTGCTTCAAAAAATCGCTGCAACGAGATGGATTCATCGGTATATACAGGGGCATTAGCGCACCGCTGGTGGGTGCTGCGGTGGAGACTAGTACCCTGTTTTTCAGTGTGAGTTTGAACACTCACCACACACGTAGAGGATGCTGCTGATCATGGGTAGTATCGTCTCGCTTGCGATGCCCTTAAGGGATCTGGATTCTATCCTGAGCTGAAGAAACACCCTGAAAGAGATCTACCTTATTCAGGAATGCTGTACTGTGGAATGGTTGCGGGCGCGATAACGTCCCTCTTCCTCACCCCAATCGAGCTTGTCAAGTGCAAGATGCAAGTACCCCTCGAATCTTCTAGCGGTATCGTATCACGACCCACTATACTCGGTGTCATCGCCTCGATCCATCGTCACCAAGGCCTTCTCGGTTACTGGCACGGTCAGTTTGGCACCTTCATCCGCGAGACGGGAGGCGGAGCAGCATGGTTTGGTGGGTACGAAGGGATGAAGTTGTTGTTCAAAAAGGCCGGCGCAACTCCCAAACGCGATGACGATCTGCCTGTCTGGCAGCGCATGGCATCTGGTTCTGTCGCGGGCGCAGCATACAACTTTATGTTCTACCCGGCAGATACAATCAAATCCCGCATGCAGACAGAAGACGTCAAGCAACTAACTGGCGGAAAATCCACGTTCAGCGCTGTTGGAAAAGCGCTCTGGAAACAACACGGTCTAAAGGGCATGTACCGTGGCTGTGGCATCACTGTGGGCAGATCAATACCCAGTTCCGCATTCATCTTCACCGTCTACGAGGAATTAAAGAAGCGTTGGCCTGAGCGAGCGGACAATTGAACCATCCATGTTGTATAGGGTCGAGGAATATAGACGCATGGTGCATGTATGGCGTTGGTGGAGTAGCATTTACAAGGAGATACCATCGGTAGCGTATAGATTATGAATTTCAGCATGGTTTAGACTAGAGATTCCCGTCAAGTAACCTGGCGCCTTCACATGTCAAAGAACCTTGTCTAGCGCGCGATCCTCCAGTGTGGGGGAAATAAGACCCGATAGGTAATGTGACGCGAGCCGAGGATCAGAAGCGATTCATTCCACAACCGCGACTGCAGCTGAGCCATACCCGGACTCTCTTTCCCCAGTTTGCAGCCTCATGATTTGTATCTTACATACTGTACCTTCTTTACACTCGCCTACTGCAGACTCAGCGTGCAGCCATTGTTGCGCACGGTGACCGGCAACGTCATAGCCACTCGTACCGAGGCATACCGAAGCTTGACGCTTGCGCGCAACACAACCACCAACTTCAACAATGGATCGACTATATGCGCTCGAGGTTCTTGCCCCCCAGCAATTCGCCAGACAGAATACTGACTATCCCAGGCAGCGCTGGACAAGATCGTCCTTGACCCCAAATACCACGACGTCCTAACGCTGGTCAAAGGCGTGAGAAATGGCATCGTGTACGGGAGCAAAGTGCGCTTCCCGCACGCGCTGGTGTAAGCCGTCTCGCCAGGAACCAAACGAAAAGCAACGCTAATACGCAGCACAGTATGATACTCCTGTTCCGCTCCGGCACGCTCCGATCAAAGTGTCTGCTCGTCTACAAGGCCACGCGCCAACATGCCCGCAACCTCGGCCTCTTCGCGCTCGTCTACAAGTCGGCCATGCTCTTCCTTCGGCATACCTCGCCGACCGGAAAAGAACGACACTATGATTCTTTCATTGCCGGGCTTCTGGGCGGCTATACCGTCTTTGGCCGCACAATACACAACTCTGTCTCCCAGCAGATCGTCATATACGTGTTTGCGCGCGTGTGCTTAGCGCTAGCGAAGCTGGCGGTGCAGCCACGGCATGCTGGGGGCGGGGACACAGGTATAAAGGGAGCCGTGAGTGGGTTCGAGTTGTTTGGCGATGGTGAGCTCAGGCGAGCGATGGTGCGCAATGGATGGCCGGTATTTGCAAGCGTCAGTTGGGCAATGGTCATGTACATTTTCAGGTGGCATCCTGAGAGCGTGCAGAGCAGTTTGAGGAGTAGTATGAGCTATATGTGGGTACTTTCCTTCTACTTTTCATACGATGCATGCTAACGTAAATGTAGTTACGTACAGTCGGATCATTGGGACTCGCTGCGCACGCTGATTTGGCACAATAAATAAGCATTGGATGAGCTATAGGGAAGCGCAAGACCCCGCGGGAGGGGATTTTGATTCATGTATCGCTTGTATTTTAGATCTTGCCTCTTGTGGTAGGCAAAGAACCATAGAAGATAGCACCAGTGGATTGCGAAAGGCGCAGAAGACCTATAATTGAATAGGAGACTAAGTTGCACTCATCTGACTAACCCGCACACGCTGAGTTATCACAAGAAAAAAAAAAAGGGGGTGTAAAAACAAACCAAGGAGAAAAAGTTCAAAAGCATCAGGCTTTCAGGCCCTAATGGATATCACGTGCGGCGCCACAAACTCCAACGCAAGAACACAAAACGTTCAAGCGAGTCCTTCCCTCAATAAAATTCCTTCCAATCGCCCCAAATGATGTCGTTTTCGTACTTCTTCATGAGCTGGCCTGTCGGATCGTTGCCATTTACATGCGCCCACGCGCCCGCAAAATGCAGGACAAACTGGCCGTGCTCCCAGGCCTTGGAATCCGGATCAAAGCATGCAATCTCTTTCGGGAAGGCGTTCAGCTTCCACTGCGGCACGACGTGGACTCTGTCCGCCGACTCCTTGTCGTTCTTTATGAGCCGGACTGTGGAGTCCTGCTCGCTCATCTGTCCGCCCTCGGCCTTGTCCTTGTCGTGGATAGCCCAGGAATCGCGGATGAATTTCAGCGAGCGCTCGTGGCCGCGCACAAGGAACGAGCCTGCGTTGAAGCCGTTGCAGTCGTGTGTAAACAGGTAGTCGATTTCCTCGGGATTGGGCAACTTGTTGAGCTCCTCGTCTAGGATGTCTGTGAGCTTGGTGGTGGTGTTGGTGATCAGCGTGTCAAAGTCCATCCACCAGATCCAGTCGTATTTGCCCGTTTTGATGAGGCGCTCGGCCATGTTGAACTTCCAGAAGACGACGGCGCGGTCGGTGTGCGACTCGTAGTCGAGGATGAGGTCGTATTCGTGGCGACGGGCGTAATCTGGAATCGTCAGCACCAGGCGGATGCGGTCTGGCGAACTGAGGCTTACGGTCTTTGTTCTTGAGCGAAAGGTGAAGATATGAGCGCTGGTCGGTCACGAATGTCATGAGCGCAATGCGAGGCGCCTTTTTCCCTTCCGCAGGATTTTTTTCTTCGGCATCTTGTGGCATGACTTCAAGGTCGACTAGGCTGCTCTCGTGCCTTGTGCCCTGGCTGAGCTGCCACCCGAAGAAGAATAGGAAGACGACGAGGAGCGAAAGCGCTGGGGGGACCCTCATAGACCGCGGCAGCATCTTTTCGGCTGGGGCTGTAGGTTTGCTCTAGCGGCATGAATTGTGGCCTCACGAACAGGCTGCCTATATCGGCAAGCTGGAGTGGTACTTGACGCCAAGCACGTGAGGGATGTAGGCATTGCGGGTCCAGCCGTAAGTACGGGACTCGACCCGGGTAAAGAGGTAAATTGGCCACGTACTGGTTGGAGGCTCCGTGGATGCCATGTTGAGCGCGTCAGCATGGGAAATGCAAAGGCGGCCATTACCTGCCGGTAGCTGCTCTGACTGGACGTGCAGATGCGGTCCCACCCGTTTGGTGCCGCATGCGGGTTGGGCTTCAGGGTCCAAGCCAAGCCGAAAGCTGCCGGCCCCGCCCGCACCATGCCATGCCGTACCACAACATATCATAATATATCTCCAACCACTGCGGCTATCTATACAATTTGTAGAGTCCATCGCCGACATGTCTGGCTTCCGAGGGCGCGGACGTGGTGGCGCTTGGGGCGGAGAACCACCACGAGGACTATTTGTCAACGGAGTCTGGCATTGTACCTTCATTCTCCGCTGCACCCTGCATCGCGCACCCAACTGATAGCCACTAGGCGACTGCACCCCCCGAAAGCCGGCAGTGCATTTTAAAGTCAAAAAAGCAGGGCCCAACAAGGGCAAGTGGTGTAGGTGCCGTCCCCGCTATCCCCGCAGTTAGGTTAACGGCCCGTAGTCCGTTCTTGCCAGAAGCAACAGACCGATGAAAATCGGTGCAAGTTCTTTCTCTGGGATACTGATGCGCATCTACGCGAGGCTGATGCTCTGTCTAATAATGCTCGCACCGAGCCGGGCCGTGCTGACCCAGAGACTCCATCAAAGCGCCGACCTTCACCCCCACCGCCTTACTCCATTGAAACCGCCTCTGGACCAAGTCGGAAGCGCAGCCATGCCACTACCGACCTGAAAGACGAGTACGGCCTTGAGCAGACGAGTGATTCGTTCGGCGACGAGCTCGAAAATGTTATGGCAGCTATTGAAACTCCCAGCAAGGCGGCCAAGACCTCTGAATTTGCTACTCCATCGAGGCGCAAGCTACCATGGCAGATGGATCGCCCAACGTCGCCCAACGCTAATGGAATGCTCACGCCGCAGACAGCTGCAAGAACATCGAACGACTTGTTCAGTGCACGCGTCAAAACATCCGGAGCTCTCTTTACCCCGTCGAAGATTGACGACCCAGATGACACACATCAAACGGCAACGCCCTCTTCATCCTTCAAAACGCCAACGCCGAACCGTTTTCGAAGTGTCGCAGCAGATGATCTCGTTCGAGATGTGTTCAGCTTACTGCAGGACGCTGATGTTGAACTGGCCTCGGATACAGAAGTCGGGCTCGCTGCCCTCCTGAACAAACATGCAAAAAATGCAGAGGGCTACAGGCGTGGAAGAGATGTCATCCAAACCACCGTTAAGGCGAGAGATGCGAAGATTACCGAACTTACCTATAGTATCAGTGCACTCGGAGCTGAATTAGAGGCGGAGAAAGCTATGGTCAAGCATTTGCAATGGGAAGCAGAGAATCAAGAAACTTGAAGACGTTCGGATCTACAGGTATCGCTTTACGGCCGATCGGAAGGCCCCATGGCATGCATATAGTGGGTTACTGACGGTCTCCACGCACGCACATGCCTACGTTCGAGTACCGGCGCTATGGTAAAAGCGAGAAGCTTGTATGGCCCGGGACCGACACCGAATAGCTTGACCTACGTTGACCAAGACTCATTCCCACTGTTTCCCGTCATCGTACTGCCGAATGGTAAGGGGCCACAATGTTGCCAGCGCACGAGAAGTGTGTTCAAGTAGCCCCAAATTGCCTCCGCAACGCTGCGAGGGACTTACCCGCGATGTCTTTATTTTAAAAGCACTAGTATGGTATCTTAAGATATTACAGGAACTGGCTACACGTGGATGTTGCGCAAAGCCGGGGTCCATTGATGGCACTAGCCTTGGCGGAAGCGGAGCGGGAGCGCCATGTTTCGAGGGCGGGGGGGGGGGTATTTTCGGAACCACATGTTCTAGGTCTAATATCACGCAACAGCGCCTCGGTAGCACAAAGGAAGAAAAATAAGTGCTATTTTCGCAATGACGATACAATTTCCTCAACGGCGGAAAATGCCAAGGCGATGCCGAGCCTTGTCGGGCGGAAGACGGCACCGACAAGCATGCATGATTAGCCCCAGCACAGCATCTCATGTCCATTGACGTGTGCCATGAATTAAATCTGTGTTTGTTCTCCACATCGCGCGGCGGAGTCTTGGCTTCATGTTGTGCCACTCTGTCGTTTCTGCTTCCATCATCCTGAGGCCTTGGATTGCTACATCACCGGCGGACCCTTGGTTCACTAATGAGCTTAGCATTCATGTGGAACCTATCGGTACAGCCGAATCTCCTGCCACAACGGCGCCATGGTAGCTTGGTGGCGGGACCATGAGTTGAATCGGGCGACCCACAGACACGAAACTACCCACCAACGTGATAATGTGGGACGAACGACTCCACATCCCTGTTGCTCCTTCGATCTACCTTGGCGGCCTTAGCAATACCGCGACTGTAAGCAGGATACAAAATGTTATGTTTACCTACGCAGTCTGACAAAATCAAGGTCCACCTTCACTTCTTGCACTCTTCCCTTTTTGAGGTCAACCACAAACTCTCGCGTCCAGCAGGACACCATGGACTTTCTTAGGAAAGTCGGAGCGTGGATCGCACCACCTCCACCGCAGTCCGAGGATGGTCGTGATCAATGGCCTTCCAGAGCTGCCTTCCTCCTCGCCGCTATGGGAGGTTGCGCCGGACAAGGAAACCTCCTGCGATATCCCTCCGTCCTCTACAACAACTACGGGCTTCAGTGGTTCGTCCCTTACCTTCTAGCAGTGTTTCTGATCGCCATTCCTGCGCTCATCCTCGAGGTCTCTATTGGCCAAGCTTATCGAGGAGGTACGGTGATTGCCTTTAACAACATCAATCGCCGGCTCAAGGGTGTTGGGTTGGGGCCCGCGATCGTGTCTTTTATCGTGGTCCAGTACTTCACGGTAAATCTCGCTTGGATTATGAACTATTTCCGATACAGCTTCACAAGTCCTTTACCTTGGAAAGACAACATAGAGCCGTTCTACTGGAATGATGTCCTGCACGTTGGCAACAATACCGAGGGTCTCCTGAGCCCTGATGGCAAATCAGTCTTGTCATTCTCTGGGTTTCCCCACCGCGCGCTTATTGGAGAGACCGTGGGATGGTCCATTTTCATTTGGTTCTTGATCTGGATCTCCATATTCCGTGGCGTGGGCATGACTGGTCGCGTTGTCTACTTCACCATGGGGTAGGTAAACTCTCACATTAAATTTACAAAGCTAAGGCCATAACCAGATTACCTATTGTCACGACCATCATCTTTGTTGGCCGGGCTCTGTCTCTTGAAAACGCGAGCGAAGGCGTTGCGCTCGTTTGGCGAACCTGGAGGAGCGACCAATTAGCATCCGGAACGGTCTGGCAAGTCGCTGTTGGTCAGGTCTTCTTTTCAACCGGAATCGGCTTTGGCTATTTCACGTCCTATGCAAGCTACAACCAGAAGCACAGCAACGCCGTAATGGACGCCATTCTCATCTGCGGCAGCAATGTGCTCTTTGAGAACTTCGCAGCTTTCGCCATCTTTGGCGTCGTGGGCTATCTCCGTATGTGGCCAACTGAAGGTGTGAGATTGGGTGCCTTTGTCGTTGGTTTCCTGACCCTACCCGAAGCCGTGCTCCAGATGCCAGCGTCCAATTTCTGGGCAGTGCTCCTTTTCTTCACATTGGTTGTTCTCGGCTTCAGCTCAGCTTTCGTCATGCTCGACGTCACTGTCACCTTGATCTGCGATTCCGGTTTGGTCAAGATGTCAAGGCCGAAGGTGGTGACCATTCTCACAGTGATTTGCTTCTTCATGTGCTTGCCTTACTGCACCGAATTTGGATACTACCTCCTAGATGGTGTCGACCGCTGGGTCAACAATGCGGCTCTCATTTTCGTCGTCTGGAGCGAAGTCACCAGCGCTACAACGGTCTACCGCTGGCGAGACGTTGTCGAACAAACCGGACTTCCCGCATTCGCAGTATACAACTTTGGCTTCTTCGGAGCTCAGGTCTTCGGCATCAGCTTAGGCCACGGTATTAGCAATCCAGGCGCAGGTGCCGGTGCCGGAATCGGCTTTTGGGCCTTGATGTCAGTTGCGGCCGTCTTTATCGCCCGCTCACCCGATGCAAAGGCAGCCCACTTCTGGAACAAGAATACTTTCTTACGCAAATTCTGGTTTCTTGCATTTTACTCGGTAAGCCGTTCTCCCGCCTTGCCTTCCTCACAACAGCTAACGCAAACTACCAGGGCAATCAAATCCGCCGCGACCTCAACGTCATCGTCGGCCAAGGCAAAAACTGGAAAATCCCTCCTTTCCTCCCTTTCCTGCTGCGCTACATCTCCAGCCCCGTCCTCGCCATCATCTTCTCCTTCGCATTCCCCGAGTTCCACACACTGCGATACGACCCCATGATGATCACGGGCTTCATCCTCTCGATTCTAACTATCATCGCCGTGTTGGTTGGGTTCGTCATGCCACGTTATTACGACGCATTCATCCCCGCCGAAAGGCGCGAGGAAGGCACGGAACCTACTACGGCTATGGAGACGAAGGGCGAAGTTGCCGGTATGCCTGTCTCGCATATTGTAAATGCTGAGGGCGGACGGGGCGACTTGGTGCGTGATTCGTCGTCGGATCATGACAAGGCTGGAAAGGAGGATTCTGCGTTGAAGTGAAAGGGTGAGCGGTAACTGTGATGTATAATGAGTGTTGTGCGGCTCCTTTCCCCACGTGATGATCCCCCCATGTCTCAAAGTAAAGCATATCATAACTCGTGACTACGAAATATCCCATGCACTTTTACAAATGAAGCAGGAGATTCTCAATCGCTCCAAATTATTGATACATATATACTATCAAATTGCCTCAACCCTGTTAACCCCCAATCCCCCTCCCCCCCCCCTCCTCCCATCTACTTCTCCTTACCCCCTTAACCCCCTAGCCTGCTGCACCTGCCGAAACCTCACCTCATCCCCCCTCCACCCGCACCAACACTTTCCGCCAACCTCAGCGCGCTCAAACCCGCCGCCACATCGTGCGGAATGCTCGGCATCGGCGGCGCCTCGCCCGCCACCTTGCGTCTCAAGGAGGACGACGCGCTCAGTGCCAGCGAGGCCCGCGGCGACGCTGGAAGCGGCGTGTGGCTTCTGGGCGGGCCGCGGCGATTCATTTGCGCTAACGCGGGATTGGGTGTTGTGTTGGGGCTGTTGGAGTTGGAGTTGGAGTGGGAGAGTGAAGGGGTGCGGGCGTGTGTGGGTTGGGCTTGGGTTGGGGGTGCGGGCAGCGGGGCGTGGCGGTAGTGGAGTTGGATGGTGTTTTCCAGCGAGGGGGTTTGGTTGCTGGGTCGGAGTGCTTGGGGGGCTGGGAGTGGCGGTGTGTTTCCTCTTGTGTGGAGGCCTTGGATGTTGAGGCTGGATGCTGAGGTTGGTGCCTTGAGTGGGCTTTGAGATCTAGTGGATGGGGTGGCTGGGGCTGGGGCTGGGGCGGATTGCTTTCCGTATGCGGCCATTATGTCGTTGAAGTCGTAGCTTGCTGGTAATCGACTTAATCGCCGGATGTTGGACATGTTTGCGTGGATGAAGGCGGACATCCGCTTCAACGCGAAACCTTGCTGCTGCGATTCGAATGTGCTAGGTGCTTGTGAGTTCTCGGCTGCTCGAGCAGTGTGCATATCAGCTAGGCGTCTTAGGGGCTGTGGCCGGTCGCTGGAAGGCGACTGTCGGTTTTCCTGGGGGTTGAGCTGGAGTGTTTGTTGGGCACCGGCAAAAATCTGTGCGAAGTCCACCTGAGACCCGTTGAGTCCGGGGCGGGTCTGCAGTCCTGAGAAGTCGGTCTTGTTCGACAATGAAGGTGGTTTAGCCAGAACAAAGAAAGACCCATCGATAATCTTACGGCGAACGTTATGCCAGCGGGATCGTGCCGGGTTATTCTCAATCTCGGGGCGATACATTGACTCTTGCGATAGAGACGCATAGTATGCCTCAAGGCGCGCGGCGATACGTTCCAGGAGGGTGAGAAGATGCGAGGCAAGTTTGATCTAAGATAGTCAGTATTTGATCACTCGAATCCGTTCAGGCCAACATACTTGCTTCGAGCTTGTAGGCTCATCTAGTGTTGCGATCAGATCGAAAGCATCCATTCCCTGTGCTGCCTCGTCGCGCACTTGCTCAAAGAATGTAATATCAAGCTCAGTTGTATTTTGTGCATATTTCAAGATCCCATTCTCGTGGAAACGTGCCGCCCTGGCATTGTTGCTGACAAACTCTCCTACTTCAGATATCTCTCGCATGGCTTTGGCAGCATTGGGCCCAGACTGGGCCCGAGTAATGGTTCCAATAACGTCCGGGAGCCGCACATCGGGGGTAATGGCATTTGCCAATGAGTAGGAGATCTTGAGATAAATTTCCTGCAGCTTTGCCCCAAATAAGGTCGAGACTCCATTCTGCATCAAGCGTGACTGGAACTGGTAGAATTTGCGAACACCGCCAATATTGAGCAGACCGCCAGAGAACCAGATTTTGGAGTCTTCTAATATGTTTGTGGTTTCGAAGTAAAGTGTCGTAAGACTCTCGATGCTAGTGCGCAGGTACTGATACCACATATCGTAAAGCAAACTAATCTCAGGGTTTCCGCACTGTGGCTTTGTGCCTAAGTGGCCGATAAAGTACTTGGAGAGAAGAGAGGAAACCTCAGGGTTGGTATCGTGAGCTAACTCGTGGAAGGTCTTCGTAGCATCTAATCCTGCACTCGCGGCGACGATCAAGGTACCGCCCGGGTGCATGGGCAGGAAGTCTGTGACATCGTACACTCCGCCATGTACACCAATCCACATCCTTGAGTTTTTCCGGTGTCCTGTGTGTGTGGCCAATTTGGACATGGGTATGGTGGGTGTCGTTGATGAGATTGGCCGCGGAGTCATGAAGATATCCAGCATAAACCGGCGCTCCGCAAATGCAGTAGCCAGCAGGGAGTCGGCTGTGGAGTGTGTTGATGCCTGGTATTTGTAGATTGCCTGCCTTATTCCAGATATGACTGTCTCGTACACTGATACTGAGCCGCAGATGTACAGATGACCTCCAAGGCCACCCTGGCTCTTCGACATGACAAGCTCTGAGACGAGTCTACCTTGATCGATGATGGTAGTATCGATGTATCGGGGTTCCATCTCATGTTCCACCATTTCTCGCATGACAGAGTCGTATATCAATCCCTTGCGATCACGGGAGAAGGCTGTATGAAGCTCCAATGAGCCTTGTTGCACAAGGCTGCGAAGCTCATCCTCGTGGGTAAACTTCTCACGCGACTGAACACCAAGAAACAATATATTCCTTCCGATACCAGATTGAATACGTTTCTGCCAGAAACCTCGGAAAGGCGCAATGCCCGAGCCGCCTGCAAACATGGCGACCGGCACTGTTGTTGACGATGGCAACTGAAATTGGATTGGCTTCGACACCCCAATCAGTACAGGATCATCGCTGATTGCACCGGAGTATTGCATTGTTTCCGGTGCAGGATTCAAGAAGCCGCTAGATACCCCGTAAAGTGGTAAGACTGGTTGTATGTTGGCAAAAATGGGATGGCGAGCCGACTCGGAGCGGGACACTGTAAGATCAATCATGCTTGGAAGGAGCTCGATCGAGGAGTTGCTGATGGAGTATGTACGTGGGACCTCTAACTTGATAAGTTTTGGCAGCCAGGTCAAGTTGTTGAGGTCAAAGGCTTGATCCCAGATGTCTTGCTGCACTTCAGAAATAGCGAGTTGGAGCAGGTCGCCGAGACTCCCTTTCACTGGCCACTCGCTGGACGAGAGAATCTCAAGCGTGCTTCTTGAAGACGCGCGAAGAGTCTGGTGCACCTGGGCGACCAGCTCCTTCGTCAGAGGAGCGAGATGTCCTCTCATAACCAAGTCCCTAACGGTCAATCCTATTGTCGGTTTTCTTGAAACTTGCTCCATGTGCTTCGAGAACCTGGCCCACTCAGAGCCGTTTTCCATTGGAACAACTGTATCCATCATCTGATCCAGGCCGAGTGCGGCAATAACTTTCGCAACTTCATGAGATGCATTCATTGGCATGACCGCAAGTCGATCACCCGGCTGAAATGTAATACCGGTGTTCGACAGATCGAACGTCACCATACCCGTCGATCGAGAAGGGTCGCGATCGATACTTTGCCTATCACGAATTCGGGCCTGAAATCGGCACTCTTCAAAGGTTCCCCGCATTTTCTGTGGTTCGACCTTGACTTCGCCACGGTAAGGGTTTAGCCTTTCCTTCATGGAGTCAGAGAGGGTCTTGTGAACTTCTTCCCAAGGCCGGCCATCTGAATCTCCAGCGCCTGAATTGCCGTTTGTTTCTGTGCGTCCTGTCTTTGCAACTACCTCCAAAAATCCATAAACCTTATAGCGATGGGTGCCCATAAAACCGCGCTCACCCGCATAAGATTCGATTATGCCTTCCAGTACACCTTCGAGGCGGGGATCCGCGCTTGCCTTGACGTACTCAGGTATCCGATAGTGATGTTCTATGGCCGTGATGAAAGCTCGGATGTTCAATGGTAACCATCGTCTTAGGTGAACTGCTTCGATTCCAAGAAAAGAATTGTATTTTGTCCGACCAATAAAGGCATCCATTAGTAGGAAGAGGGGAAGCGCAAGCCCAGATAGAGCTGGCACACGTTTCGACAATGGAGCTGAGAATTTGGCGTATCGTTGACCCCATTCGACAGGATTGGCAAATTGCTCACCTGCGTTTGGATTTACACTGATTTTGTGAAACACATACGGTAGTTGATCAACGAGTGTCTTTAACGCGACCATATTTCGAAGTAGACTCTCCGAGTCTCTGTTCATGACGGCTTCTTGGCAACGAGTGACAACCTCGATGCCAGACTGGAAGCAGCCGTGAACTTCGGCCATACACTGCAAGAACATCGCTTCGCCACGATCATTGAAAACCTTTTCATGTCAGATGTATATTACAAATAAAAGGACTGACGTACCGGCCACCGAAGATCCATGTTCTCAGTGCGAACCAAGTAGGGTTGGACGCTTGTGGGATCTCTCAATTTGTAGTTATAGATAGAGACATCGAATTGCGTCAGATGTGGAAGCGCGCGTCCCATCCTTGTGCAAATTTGTCGCAATGGAATCGCAATGTTCCTCGGAATACCCTTCGTCTCTTCCTCTTCATCGTCATCGCCCCGGATATTCTTGAAGGCCGACTGGGGTGCAACCACACTGACACCTTCATGTCCATCGTTGACCTCCTCATATCTGTACACACTCGCTAATATGCCTAGACATACTGTCGCTGCCCACAGTGCCCTATCCGGTATAATGTCAGGAGTCCCATATACCAAAGGTAGTGCCAGGATAGAATTCCGCATATTACCACGTGCGACCACACCGGGCATCCGTTCGCAAAGATCGGACCAAACACGGCCAGGGCTCGATCTGAGAGTAACTGGCGAGTCTGATGGGTCTGGTGGCAGGAATCCGAAACTTGACGACAAGTAACCATCCTTCCATCCAGTTTTCGGACCGATCTCCTCTGCTCGTAGAAGAACTCGTCGGGCCGGAGCTCCTAATGCGAATGCAAGTAGATCATCATCTTCTGGCTGCAGGATGTCTGCGTTCTTTAGGCCTTTCGTTATCGACCTTGCGGGAGCATTGGGCATGAGCACTTCATTGAGGGCCTTTCGCTCCCTATGATACAGGAAGTTGGGATTCTCAGACTCCTGTTTGAGTCAGCAGTTGGCCTCAAAAGGTAATCAGTATATTACTTCTGTCGAGACTGTAAAAGCTGCAAGATTAGGCTGGTAAGCAGCAAATGCACAACCACGTGGGCCGACACGACCTGATGGGCATGTGCCTCCAGTTTGCCCGCTGACAGGACATGCTTGTGTCGACATTGGCGTTGGCTTAGTATTAGGACTGCGACCGGCGCTAATGTAGATCTAATCAGTGGCAACCGGGCCTAATTCAGTATTAAAAGTGGTAAATTGAGAATGTCAAAAGACTTGAACAGAAGGAGCCTAAGGCCAGACAGGAAGTTCTTATGATGAAATCGAAATGGAAAGCAACGACATGTGAGTTCCATGTGGGCCCACCAGCTGTCAGAGATCATATTTGGTGAGTGCAATTAGCTGCGTGGGATCGTCTCTAAGCCCCTTTCGATTCGTTCTTGAGAGTGGAGGCTGGCGGGTAGTTGACGCCTGGACGCCTAGGGCTCACCCTGCTATGCCTGTGCACACTGATCTAACCTTGAACGCACGATGTCTGAGGGTCCTAAAAAGAAAAACTCCAAGAAAACTTGGGGGGACGCGGCAGCAGCTTGTGAATATCATGTTACGCGACTGGCTACTAGCTCCTTGCGACTGGCGTTCAGACAGCCAAGTATACCGCCATCATTATATAGCGGCACGAGCCGTCAAGATACCAGAGACATATTCGCTAAGTAGATCCTCATGGTAAATGATTCGATCAGAACGACAGGAGGCGACGCTTCTAGGCTCGGCTGTGACAATGGTGAGTTCGGGGTAAGTGAAACGTCGCTTCCCCTAGCGCCGACAAGACTTGGCCAAGTGCCGAGCAGCTTCACACTTGTCGGAGACATTTTGTGCTGTGACCCTTCATTAAATGCCATCGTGATGCCATCGTCTTGTCACTGGCTGATCGCGGCATGCATAAAGGTCGGAGCGTTGTCAGGTGGAGAGCGTGCGATTTCTACGCGTGGCCGCTGGCCTGATCGCGCCTCTGTGGGCAGGCATTACGAGCTGCGACAGACCTTCGAACAGAACGCGCGGATGACTGCGTGTGGGTGGCGAACAGATTTTTCAACTCGAGGCTTCAGTATGAGAAGAAGTCGGGGTTGAATTGTATTCCTGGCGGGTCAAAAATGACAACAACATCTCGCCACACTACCTAGGTACACAGATGGGTATCATGAATAAAAGCCCATCTGGATAGTACTTCAATAGGTAGGTTGAAAGAAGTGAATGTAGATTTCAGGGTGGATATTCTAGGTCAGAACTCGGCAGTATGCACCCTAAGGTCAGTGTACGCATCGGTATTGCGTATTTAGCTGAAGGGTGGGACTCTAACTTCATACTATAGTCGCCGTACACGAAGTTTCGAGCAGCCAAAGTTCTGATCGTAGCAATAATCAATTTACACTTGATGTCCGTACACCCATTTTCCCTATCCTCGTCATCAAATCGTATACTTGAATCCGACCTGCCCCTCAACAGCATCCACACTCTCCCCATTGCTTGCTTGTTTCTCGATCCCCCTGTTTGTCTTCATAAAAATCATGGTCGTGAACGATAACACGATCAAAATATAGAGCTGCAAGCCAGCTGTGACCCATAGACCAGTAATATACCTTGGTGCATCCTGCTGCCGGAACGTCGTCGAAGCAATGATACCTCCAATAGCACCAAATCCTATCTGTAACGCACTGGCGACCGCTCTCTTACTCTGGCCGCGGATATTGTTGCTTTGGTAAGTGAGGATGGCAGGAACGTTGCCCTGACACCCACAAATTCCAAGAAAGGTGCCGAAGTAGCGGGCGCTGTTATTTTTGGCGTATGCCACGACCATGAGGCCGATAATAGTTAATATAGACTGAGTGGCGATGACGGGGCCGCGAACACGATATTTATCGCCTAACCAAGCAAAGGTAAAGGCAATGAACATGGCCGTTATAGCGGGTGGTGCAGACAGAGCGTTGGCGGTGCCGGGCGAGTAGCCCATTCCAACGAGAATTACTGGCAAGAAGTACGAAAATGCGTACGCTGGCATGGTTGTTGACATGAACATAGTAGCGAATGCCCAGAGCTTGGGATCAGAGAGATGCTGAATGACTTTGGCCATAGTCAGGGGATCCGCAACCGAGTCGCCTCGATCAGCCTCAATTCGCCTCAGCACGAGAGAAGCCTCGTCATGTGTTAAAAAGCCTTTCTTTTCGGCCTTGTCCGGAAAGTCTAGGATGATGAACCATGCAGCTGCGGCCACGACACACGTTAGAATGCCTTCAATGATAAAAATCCAGCGCCATCCACGCAGACCACCAACGCCTTCCATTTGCATGAGGCCGTACGCGAGAATGTTGGCGAGGCCTCCGATGCCGACTGAGAGGAGATAGAAACCGCCAAGTCTAGCTTCTTCAGCAACACTCAGTACATCGGGCGTCTAACTTACCGCTTCTGCGTCTCGTACCGAACATACCAACAAGTTATAAGATATACGCAACCTGGGAAGAATCCGGCTTCAAAAGTTCCCAGTAGTACACGGCATATAGCAAGAGTGATCCAGCTTTTAACGAATCCTTGACCAATCATGACAGCGCCCCAGGAGAAAGCAATAAATGCAAGCCAATTGGCACTGCCTACTTTGCGGAGTACAATGTTAGATGGGAGTTCGAGCAAAGCATATGTGGGGAAGAAAAGAACTAAGACAATGGTGTATCTATTGCCAATTTGGAGTGCGAGGTCCCTTCCCATTCCTGCAATGCGGGCATTGGAGATCTAGATGCGTTAGTGTGAGCTCTGGGAAAGTCGAGGTATACTCACATTCGTGCGGTCAATCAGGCTTATAGAGTACAATGCCCCAAGAATGGGCAACAATCTCCAATCGATCTTCCGCATCAATTTCCTTTCGTCGACATGGTTGTAAGCCTCATTATCCATGGCATGGTTGTCGGTGGTGGGCAACTCATGGTGCTCTTCCTGGGCCGTTCCAGGCTTAGAATCCCCATCGCTGCTCATGATCAGTTATTTCAACAGTTTCCTACTTGATCAGTGAGTGGGAGTCGAGGTTGGTAGAGCCGGGCTGGCCGGACATCAACCCGGGCAGAGTAGACATTATAGCTCAAGTCCCAAAAGCCGGCCCAGGCAGGAAGCTAAGCAAACAAAGCTATACTTTTCGTTCCCAAGATCTGGATACACCGTGATCTCGGTTCCTGCCCGTTAGTTGTCCAATTCTACACGCGGCCAGAATCACGGCGGTTTGGCATCTCTTGGTTACCCGGAACGCGGGCCAGATTAAGACAATATCTGATGAGATAACTCTTGGCTAGATGGCAATGTGTAATGTTTTCGAACAAATCCCTTCGTATGGGCTCCGCGAATACCACTAGATCGACCGTACACGGTGACGCTACAGTACATGCGGAGACCAGCAGATGCTGTGCCATCGTGCCGAGAAATTTTACGGCGTATAATATTTGAACTTACAATAGGAACGTGGCGGAGTTGATGACAAGGTTCAAGTGCTCCGGCTGGCATGGCATGTTGGCCAAAATGCGGGGTTGGTCTTGGACAAGCTTGTGACTCGTCACCATGTCACGATCCTTGGTGTGCGCATGGCATAGCACCAATCGCTCACTCTTGGATTGGATTTTCATGGCGCAGTCGCCGAGTAGTTGATATGTCATGATTGGAACAATCCGGGCGCACCGGATGTCCACCTAGGTGACCCCTCCAGTGCTGCATCCCGAAAGAAACCAAAGGCACCTCTAGTTCACAATGAAATCAACCCAATACAGCTTTCCCCGATTCAATAACGGACGGGCAGGAAGTAATAGCTATTAGTGCGGCCGTTGATTGAAATGCAATCAAAATTTACACGCCGCTTTTTCCCTTTTTAATTCAAATGATGCTCAGCACGCCTTGCGTGTTGTGTCACTATTTCTGCCGCAACAACGCCATTTTTCATTTTGCTTCCCCAAAAATGGGTAGAGCTGATCTTAGGAAGCATCCGATACCCACAATTTTATTTTCGCAGCTTCTGGGCCTACGTGTGTTGAGTAAAGCGCGTATCTGCCGTGGAAGTCGGTACATGAAGTGCGCCAAAATTTCAGAAGTAGTATTGAAGTACGATCAGGCAAACCCCACACTAACCTACCATGTAAGCATAATCAGTGTTTATCAATGCATCGCTTAGCTTCTTGATTACTTCAACAAGTACAGTAGACAGAAGACTACTGCAAATCTGTGAGGGAACGCGCAGCATTCGCTATACGCAAGAAGGGCCGCACTATTTATGATTCATCGGATAAACCTACATGATGCTTAAATTTGAGAATAGAGCGGTCGCCCCTCAGCCCTATCGTTTCGATCTCGACTACAGCCACTCCCACTTCGTTCTTCCACGCCCTTTTCACTAACATCTTTGAGGGTGGTCTCACACTTTCTTCCGCGCTTCTCTTCTAGTACTGCGGCCTCCTTCGCACCAAGTCTCATTTGCGCTTCTACAATGTTGCGGTAATTCATCACCTGTTCATCCCCAACCTTTGTAGGCTCGATTGTCTTGCGACAATCGGTTTCATTATTCTGCTTGAACGGCAACTGATTCTCATCGAGGAGAAGAGCAAGCTCGCTCAGCAAAGCACTTAGGGACAGCATTAGTCGATTTTTGCAAGCAGTATCTATTCGAAAAGTCTGAACAGAAACAGACCTGTCTTGGATCAGTCAGACTTAGTATATTTCGGTTGGTAAACGCCTGATCGTAAGCATAGCTATGAGGCAATATGAAGTATTGCTTTCCACCTGTATCAGCCCCGCCTCGATAGAGTTTCCTCGCTTGTTTCCGGTATGCGGCCTTCAGTGGGGCAAATACGCTAAAGTTGCATGGCTGGAGCTTATGTAAAGTATGCGAAGGTATGCGACACAGGGGTGGGGTTTTTAGTCAAGTGCTACGATGGGTCGCAGCTGGCCATGCAATCAGTGAATGCAGAGGCCTACTGTCTGCGGAGATGCACTCAATGGCTGTCCCCATTGCCCGCTTGATGCTTGTACTTGACAAGTGTTTGAGTCGTGCTTTCCTATAAGGGCCTTGAGCGAGTCGGCCATACTGAGTATGACACCTGTTTCATCCATATTGTACACATTCTCCAGCAACATGTTTGCCCTATCTAGTTTACAGTCAATGCTGTCGAACCGATCTTGCATCTAGCTGTAGATATTCTTGTCACGCTGATTCTAACCCGGTGCTTTGGCCTATATTGTACGCGCTTTCAAGTTTGGAAGATAGAAGACTGCCGACACGCTACAACATGTGCTAGTGAATGCAGGTCCTCAACAGAAATAGTGAATCCATTGCTAGCCATTTGCAATGTATACTCAACAGGCACATCCTCCTCTTCCGCTTCTGTGAGGTGCTGTTGACTGTTGGCTTCCTGTATCGAAGGTCGTCCACCACTCGGCCTACGCTTTATCTTCCTTGCCTCAGCTCCAAAACCTTGCGCTGTTCTGAGAATTGCAGAGCCTTTTTAATACCTTTAGCCGACTCTAGGGTAAAGCTAATTACACTTGTCCTAAAAGCGCTATTGAGACATTACTGTCGTTGCGAGGCACAGCACACCGTAAACAATGGTCAGGGCAATATGGATATCACCGAGGCATCTGCAGTACTGCAGGAGCCTTTTTCTCGAGAGGCGGAAAAATTGCACTTACCAGAGCATGCGGGGCAGCACGATGCATAACGCATGCAGCTGTTCAGCCTTGCCACGGTATCCCCTCAGCTGGATACCAACTCAACCTTGCTGCCTGGGCATTATCATCCTCTTCGCCATCGGCTCTCACATATGAATCTGCTTCCCTTTTTGGTTTTGTATCAATATGGATCCGCTCAGCATCACAGCCAGCATTATCGCTATTCTCCAGCTCTCTGCGAAGG
Organism: Ophiosphaerella herpotricha; assembly: GCA_028458525.1. NCBI lineage: Eukaryota > Fungi > Ascomycota > Dothideomycetes > Pleosporales > Phaeosphaeriaceae > Ophiosphaerella > Ophiosphaerella herpotricha. The sequence goes on from JALNQK010000042.1 coordinate 21,559, forward strand.
TCCTTGCATACCTGAACGACGTCAAAGATGCTTCGAAAGATCGAGCGAAGTGCGCTGTTGAGGCCTCAAACGTACACAGCCTCCTTCTCAATCTGAGGTTCCATCTCGAGGAGGGAAGCGCTGATACACCATGGTTCACCGCCGTCCGAGCACTTGGTGTTGAGAATGGACCGCTCGACCAGTTCAAACAAGCACTAGAAGCGCTGCAGACTAAGATGGAAGATGGAGATCGAAGTCGATTAGAGAAAATAGGCAAAGTACTAGTCTGGAAATTCAAGAATGAAGAGATTGCGAACATATTGGATCGAATAGAGCGTTTAAAAACGCTCATAGAGATCGCGTTAGAAATGGATCACTTGTAAGCCCTCATTACAGCAGCTCAAAGCAACGTCGCTTATATCTAGAAGTAAACTATCTCAAGCCATTAACGACGATACTAAATTTATTCGGATGCATATACCTGTTATTCAGGCCGGGGTAGATAAGTTCCAGCAGGATCGAGACTACGAAAAGTACAGCAAGTTGGTAGACTGGATTTCGCCTTCTACTTACCCTAGCCAGCAGTCAGATATTATAGGCCGCAGACAGGAGGGGACAGGAGAATGGTTTATTAACGCGCCTGAGTTCACAAGCTGGCTTAGTAAACCGAGTGGTACTCTTTTCTGCCCGGGAATTCCTGGAGCCGGCAAGACACTAGTAGCAGCGATCGCAATTAACCATCTGCTAAAGTTAGTGCAGAGTAGCTCAGTTGGAGTTGCGTACATATACTGCAATTACAAAGAGGAATGTAGTGCTACCGATATGCTGTCAGCTATTATCAAGCAGCTAGTACAGGCTCGGCCATTGATAACCGAGCCTGTAGAACGATTGTACAAGAACCATACCAATCAAGGGACGAAGCCATCGCCTCAAGAGATATTTGACACCCTCCGAGAAGTGCTTGCAAAGCATTCCATTATCTACATTGTAGTCGATGCTTTGGATGAGTGTCGAGACCGCAGCACTCGTTTCCAGTTTCTGGCCAAGCTAAAAGGCTTACGAGCGGGACATGATGTTCGCCTTATGGCTACCGCGCGATTTATACCAGAGATTGAATCCGAGTTCACAGAAGCAGCGAAGCTGGAGATACGAGCCAGCGACGATGATATAAGGCGATTTGTAGCTGGTAAAATGTACCAAATGCCGATATGTGTTCTCGAGTTGCAGCGTACAGCGCAAGACAAGATTGTGGAGATAGCAGATGGCATGTATGCTTACCATATCACGCATGTAGCGAGTGTATAGGCTAACGTAAGGCTAGGTTTCTTCTTGCTCGCCTAAACATTGATTCTCTGCTGCACATGACAAGCGCGAGAATGGTCAAGAGAACTCTGGCCAACCTCTCAAAAGGCTCGGATGCGCTCGATGATGCATATAAAGACGCTTTACATAGAATTAAAGGGCAGCTAGGTGGATATTGCGAATTGGCTAAGAAAGTGCTATCGTGGATTATATATGCAAAAAGGCCACTTACCAAAGCGGAGATATGTTGTGCCTTGGCAGTGGAACCGGACGACACAGAGCTCCATCCGGATGGCGTACCCGACTTCAACTTGTTGCTGTCTGTATGTGCTGGCCTGGTAGTTGTCGATCAGGAAAGTTCTGTTATCCGTCTCGTACACTATACCACGCAAGAGTTCTTCGAGAGAGGTATGGGCGAGTGGAACCCAAACGCCCCGTTATATATTGCCGAGACGTGCCTCACTTACCTATGCTTCGATACCTTTAGAAGCGGTAGCTGTTCCAATGAAGAGGAATTCGAGAACAGACTTCGGCAAAACAAGTTTCTGGACTATGCAGCCAAGCACTGGGGTGAACATGCTATCATAGTCGAGGATGATGTGTGTGAGCTATGTTGTTCTTTTCTTTCTGACAATCGACTAGTTTCGAGCGCTATACAGGCATTTTTAGCACGGACTTATTTGAATCCGGGTTATGGTCAGATTTATACAAATGCCAATACTGGACTGCATCTTGCGGCACGGTTCGGGCTATCGGTGATATCAGAGGCTATACTCCACAGTGAAACCCAGGAGCAAGTAGCTTGGCTCGAAGCAACAGACGACGACGATCGGACCCCATTGAATCTTGCGGTAGAATATGGACATGCTAAGCTTGTAGAGTTACTGCAAAAAAACGGTGCTAATCTCAACGTGCGAGACGTATACCGGGCTAGTGTACTTGAGACAGCTTCATCTGAAGGCTACGAGGCGGTTGTAAAGCTACTACTTGATCACGGCGCTTGTATTAATGCGCGGGATGAACTCCACCCCAGCGCACTTGGAATAGCTTCATATGAAGGCCACGAGGCGGTTGTAAAGCTGCTACTTGATCACGGCGCTGCCGTCAATGCGGGGGATAGATACTGGCCCAACGCACTTGAGAATGCTTCACGTAGAGGCCACAAGGCGGTCGTAAAGCTGCTACTTGGTCACGGCGCCGATGTCAATGCGCGGGATGGATACTGCCCTAGCGCACTTGAGTATGCTTCACATGAAGGCCACGAGGCGATTGTAAAGCTACTACTCGATCACGGCGCTGATGATAACGCCCTGAGTAGGGAAAGTCATGGACAGACCCTCCTTCAACTTCCAGCAAAGGGCGGAGACATTGACACTTTTTAGTACCTTATCAAACTAGGCCGTGGCTCCTCTCTTTCAGACTTCAATAAGGATGATTTACCCTGTTATACATCTTCCCATGAAATCAACAGTGTAATTTAGATCTACCCTCAAATCTTCGATGCTTAACGGGATACTGTATAGAATTTCGCGGTCAAGGCATTTGTGGTATCCCGTTTGACTTCACAATTGGAAATGGGTGTGTACGTAATTGTGAGTTGTAAGTGTTGATTATGGTACGAGAGTTCTCGTCTCAAACGCCACAAATGTATGGATGGGGCTGAATGAACGACAGCAACTAATGGCTGAACCTTTCGGGAGCTTGGAGATGCCGGAACCGTATGTTTGAGACATCTCCTCCGTGCCCGGTCCACGCGCGCGGCTACATGTGGCTAGTGGTAAGTAGCATAGTCGTGCAACTACACTTCAATAAACTTCCAGACGATGTCGTCCGAATTCCAGTCCGACCCAAGCCTAAGGCCCAACGACCCATTCTTCGCGTAGGTTTCCAACGGGCGAAGCTCCTTCCAAGCAGCTGCCCAGAAATTCTTGTAATGCGCCATGAGAATGAGATAGCCCCCGTTTGGCCTTTGCCTGATACTCATGTACTCCCATAAGTTTTGGACTGTGGCTGAGCAAACGATATCTTCATGCTTATTGTAGCCTAGTAGTCGACCAGATGCGGGGTCGCGAAAGCCTAGCCAGCCCTGGTGGTCGACACATTTCCAGCGAAAGGGCCCGTTGATGTCAGCCTGTTCTAGAATGATATTTCCGTTGCGGAACGTCAAGAACATTCTTGTTGCCATATGCTGAATATGGAACTCCGAGCCAGGCCAGGGAACTGAGGACGAAGGCGGGGCTGGATCATGTGCAAAAGGTGCTGTAGATGATCCGGGCGGCGTGTAGATTGGTTTTTTACCAGCCTCAGTGTAACCCCGAGCCATGGTTTGTGTTGCCAATCTAATTTTGTCAGTAGGTTTCACGTAAAAAAAAAAGGTATGCTTACGTTGTCCGCTATGGAAATCTCGGGAGTAGTGTTGGTGAGCAAATCCGACAATGAGCGGACGGGTGAAAGAAGAGGTACACGGGAAGTGCTCGGCATCGCAAATGCTGTGCCACTCCGTTTGCTGTATAATTGGTTTGTAGATACTTAGCGCCCGGCATGCGCTGATGCCTTGCTGCAAAGTTGGGGCTAACACAAACAATCCAGGCGCTTAGCTTGTCAGCCTTGCAAGTGCTACACGTCAATTGCGCAGGCAGAAAGAGAGTGTAGCAGACACGCAGACACGGTGATCAAGCAGCAATACAAAGCATCATATGCATTATTAAACTAGGTGTCTCGAATACCGTGTTTTTCGGAAGGTTTCGATTGATACCTTCTAGGCAGAGTTGCCTCGCACCATTCTCATCACGGCAGTGTGGCTGCACGTCAATAAGTTACAGGGTGTGATCGCGTGCGACCAAAACCCTGGGGCTAAGTGATTGATAAGTCGCTCGAATGGGTAGCTAAACCTTGATAAACCTCCAAACAATTGAGTCAGACTCCCAGTCCTCCTCAAGCTTCAACTTCCTCGGGTTGTCCCCGTCCTCTGAGAGACCAACGGGACGGAGACGACCCCCCCGAGGCATAAGTAACAAGTATCCACCATCAGGCTTGTGCCTCACGTGGAACCACTCCCACTCTCGATGATGCCACACGCTGCAACGAATAGACTCATTGTTTTCGTACCCCAGGTACAGACCAGAGCCGGGGTCTTGGAATCCGAGGTGACCCCCTGAGCCTTTGACGCACTTCCACCGTGTGTGGCCTTCGCCTCCAGCGTAATCTAGGACAATGTACCCACCTCGAAATGTTATCACCTGCTCAGTAGAGACATTTTCGATGATGAAGGTAGAGCCCGGCCATGGTATGGATGACTCTATAAAAGATGAAGTATCTTTCTCTGTTTCGAGATCGATCGTAGGACATACAGACGCCGGGGGTGTATTCGCGACCGTGGAGGCCTCATCGGCATCGGCGAAGGATAGTTCATCTTTCGGTTCTAGAGCCATGATCAAATATAACTACAATTTTGTTAGTATACTTGCTTCGACAAACTTTTAGTATACAGTAGTAAGGTGATACCTACAGGCTATACTATAGACGGTCGCTGAGGGAGGGGTTAGGTAGGTCAGAGGCGCGAGGATGTGTAAGACAAGACGTCGTTTGCTATTGGTGGGCTGCTATTGGTGAACTGCCTCGAGTCACGAGGCTGCGACACCAAGTAATCTTCTATGCGGCACGGACAATCCAGGCGCTTAGCCAGCCAGGCTTGCAATTACTGCAGGTCAACTATATAGTCAGAAAGACACAATGGTGGATATATAGACACCGCGATTAAGCATCAATACAGAGTATCATATGCATTGTTGAGAAGTGCCTCAAATACTATACCTCTCACCAGGTGTCGATCGAAAGCTTCTAGGAGTTACCCAACGCCTCTCTCACCGCGACAGTATTACTGCGCCCCCACAATCTACAGAGTACGGTTACAAGCAACCATATTTCCAGGGCTGAATGATTGAGAAGCCACCTGGATGCATAGCTACACCTCGGTGAATTTCCAAACAAACGTTTCAGACTTATATCTTTCCTTGATGCCTAGCAAAACCAACTCATTCTCCTGCTTTGTTCCAATCATTTGAAATGATAGCGCATCAGCAGTGCGTGGCATCAGCAACAGATACCCTCCTCCTGGCTTCGGTCTCGGACAGAAGAACTCGCAACTTCGGTGATGCCAAACAGCACAATTGAGATTTTTGTGCCCATGGGTCCCTAGGTACAATCCTGAGCTAGGATCTTTAAATCCAAGATAGCCCCCTTCATGCTGAACGCACTTCCATCGTATGTTTCCCTCGCCCCCGATGTGGTCGAGAATAACTTTACCGTCTCGTAATGTCAACACCTGCCTAGTAGAGACATGTTCGATAATGAAGGTAGAGCCCGGCCATGGTATGGATGACTCTATAAAAGATGAAGTATCCTCCTCCGTTTGACATACAGACGTCGGGGGTGTATTCGCGACCGTGGAGATCTCATAGGTGAGAGATAGTTCATCCTTCAGTTCTAGAGCCATGACTAAATGCAACTGAGCTACGATTTTTCAGTGTGCTTGCTTCGACAAGTTTTCGGTATATAGTGGCAAGGTGCTACCTACAAGCTGTACCGTGAACGGTGGCTGAAAAAAAAAAAGGGTCAGGTAACGAGGTGGATAGGCCGGACGGGGCTTTTGTGGGATATATTATAGAGCGCGCGAGGATGTTGCGAAGCGGGACGTCGTTTGCTACTGGTGGCTGCCTGGCAGGCACGTGACTATGGCACCAAGTGAATCTTTTACGCGGCACAGATCATCCAAGCGCTTAGCCAGTCAGTCTTATGAATCTTGACATCTAAATCGGGCCGCTTGGCGAGGTGAGGGTTCTAAATAATCTTCGTCTCTAGTATTTTGAAATCGGAGCCGTGGTGCACGAGTATTTGCCTACAAGAACTTCCCACTCGAAAATCGGTCACTGAACCCCTTTGACTTGCTTAGCATTTCTCTTCTCTGTTTATGGTTGACAGTCCCAGAGACAGCCATGTCCTTCTCATAATCAAAAGCGCGCTTGCTCGGATCGTCTTCTTTTTCCTTGCCCGTGCCCTTATCTTGGTGCTGCTCTACCAAACTCTTGCCTCTAGATGCATCTATCTTTTCTCGCATTTTGCGCGCCCTCCTTTCTTCCTCCTTCCTCCTCTTCGGGTCTAGGAGCACGCTGGAAGGTTCGGCTGATGTGGAGATGCCCATGGCTTCGTCTTGTAGTCGTTTGAGCTTTTGTTCTGGTGTTTCGGTCCAGGCGGTGCTCATTCCTCCCCCTCCGCCAGCGCTTTTGCCCGTGTTGAATTTCCGTGCACGCATCTTGGAAGGATCCATTCGGGCTGCAAGATCGTCCTGTGTTGGCGGCATCGTCATCCAGTCATCGCGTTGTGTTTTCTTGGGTTCTTGCACGAATTGGGGGTCGGTGTCAAAAGCTGATTGCACAACTCTCGAATCATCGCCATAGTTGGTATTGGCTGCGCCGGCAGGAGGCGGCGCCGGCCCAAAGTCGTCGCCGCTGCTATCTGAGTCTGAGTCGTCTCCAGGCGGATTTGATGGTCGTTCGTGGAGAGGCGCTGGAGGGGGAGCAGGGCCGGCTACGCGCACAGTTTTGGAAGACTGCGGTGGTGCTGGTCCAGCATGGCTGTCCTCACTGCTTGAACGCGACGTGGTGTTTGGGGGCAATGTTGGTCCAATGCTTCGCGGAGGAGCTGGGCCGGCTACTCTGCGGCGCTTGTCGCCGGAGTCCGGGCTCGAGGCGCGCTTATCGTGCTCGTCCTCATCGCGACTGCGCTTGTTAGGGTGTGGAGGGAGAGTTGGGCCCACGGAAGGCATGGTGAGGGATATGCAGTTGAAGTTGTGAGGTTGAGGGAAGACGCCAAAGCGCACGAGAAGGAGCATGGGCCTTGTGCCAAACAGCCGGGTCGCCCGCAACCTGTAAGTCTGCGGACTGCGCCTTGGGACTTGCTGCGAGCACCTCCCTTGCCGGCACTTTCTATCGCCATCTCCTCCTCCTGTAGCGCCCAGATCAGCTGACTGCAAAGCTCCTCCCCCATATACGGCGTTGGACCACCGTGCCGCAGCCGATATAGCTCAGTCGACCCGACAACGCCCCGACACCACCGAACGCATCGCGAACCAGCCCGCCGTACTGTGTAGCACATTGGCCAATTAGACCAGCCTGGACAGGCATGCAATAGCGCGGCTGACGCATCCCTGAACCTGGCTATAGCACCCAACCTCCGCCCATGTTTGCGTGAAGCGATGCTTTGCGGAGAACGAGGCCGATGAGCTCAGATTCCGAGGCGAGCCACTCGAGTGCTCAGAGACACGGTGGACATGGCGTCGCCAAGAGTCAGGATCAGGGCCGCCATGGATCGGTAGACGAGGCAGACGGCGATGTCGAGTATGAAGGAGAAGAAGAAGGCGCAGACGACGGCGGGGAGCTCGAGTCCATGGAGAACGGCGGCAATGCCTTGACTTTTGCTAGAATCAGAAGCCGAGAAGCCAGACCGGGCAGCCCGGCGTCTGTCTCTACCCCAGACGACACCCCATCGATACAGGTCAGTGTCTAGCGAGCCATTCCAGCACAGTCACTCATGATACTAGGAGTCAGGGCTATCTTCGCCAGGAAGCAGCGTTCCCGTGTCGCACGGCTCCCTGCGGCCGCATCGGCCCGCCTCACTCCAACCCTTCGAACGTCGCTTCTCTTCGCGGCTCTCGCCCTCTCCACTCGCCTCGCCCCGTGCCGTGTCCCCAGCCTTCTTGTCAGCACATTCAAGACAATCTTCTCTGTCTGGCAACTTGGCCTTTCACCAGCCGTCGGACGGCGCGGACACGCCACAGGCGCCGTGGGAAGTGGTACGATGGACCAGGTTGAAGAAGATCACAGGCCAAGTGTTTTCCGAAGTCGGCAAGCGCAACTTTGGCCGGTCGACTTGTCTCAGTGTTGCTGCGTCGCTTGTTATCGGCACTTCCAAAGGCGTTATTCTGGTCTTCGACTATCAGCAGGTCTTGAAGTCTATTATTGGGCCCGGCACTAAAGGTATAGCCTCTTTTACAGCCAGAGAAGTATCGCTGACATCACCTGCCAGCCATCGAATGCGGTGCTGTGACATCCCTCGCCATAAGTGCAGACCACTCCACAGTCGCTGGTGGCCATGCAACAGGCCACATCTTCACCTGGGAGTTCGCAAAGCCAGCGAAGCCATTCTTGCACATTCCTCCTCTCAACCGAGCAAGTCTAGATGATAGAAAGTCGGACGGGCATGCTTCGGGAGTTGCTGTCCTTCATCTTGGCTTCCTAGGGACGCGACATACCGCCCTCGTATCCGCCGACGATGGTGGAATGGCCTTTTCACATCTCGCTACGCGCGGGTTAGGAGCTATTGCGAGGACTGTCAAGACCACACGCATACTTGGCAGATATCCATTGTCTGCCAAATCGGCGGAAAAGCCGCGAAAACCAAGTTCTGTCCTAGCTTTTGCGCCCCTTCCTTTGGGCAATGTGGAACAGCTCACTGATAACATGGGCCTGACTGCGCTCTTGACGCCGTACTTACTAGTTATTGTTTCAACAACCCCTCTCGCCCAGACACAACACAAAGCACCACGTCCCAAAGATGTCGCTCCGCACAGCACACTCAGTGGATGTTTGGCTTGGTTTCCCGCGGTGAAGCTAAAAACTCCGTCCAATGATTCCAGCAAGGCAGTGTCCAAAACTAAACTCGTCTACTGCTGGTCCAATGTTTTGACTATTCTAGACGTAGAGGCGATTGCGGCCCCGGTAACGGAGAAGGAGAAACCAACAGAGCTAAGATTCAAACCAAGAAGTAGATGGAAGGCTGAGGAAGCCATTGTCGCCGTGCAATGGCTTAGCAGGTCGGTCTTGGGCGTACTGACCGTTAGCCAGCGGCTTCTGATTCTCGAAGACAACACATTGCGAATGACGGATTCCTTCGACCTGCTACAAAAACACACATATCATTCTAACTTGTTCTCGCGCCAGCTTCAGCCTGTGATAGAGCAGCTAGACGAGCAGGATAGTTCCATGCATGGCGTTATCGCTGACGCCTTCTACATGAGTTTTCGTGCATACAAAGGCCGGTTGTTTTTGCTAGGCTTCAACGATGTCTCTATCGGCACGCTTTCCAACTGGGCCGATCGTCTTATGGCTTTGATGGAGGACGGTGACTTCATCGCGGCCATCAGCCTTGCGACATCCTACTATGTCGGTGATACAGACAAGCTTACAGTTGGTTTGCCTGAGGATAGTGACGCACGACATGCTCTTGTTCAGGAAAAGTTACTCAACATGATATCAGCTTCGTTGAAGTATACTTTTGCAAGAAAGGATGACTCTGAAGACGACCGCGAAACACGGCCCAAGGAGCTCGCTGAGGTTTGTTTCACCGGCTTACTCAGTATGAAGGAGCTGGACTTTTTGTTCGAAGATGTGTATGATGCCTTCGAGGAGAGCTCATCTGAAAGAGCATTCTTCGAAACACTAGAGCCCTACATTTTGGACGATGAGATTACGGATGTACCACCAAACGTTCTAAAAGACCTTATCACCTTCTATGCATCGGCAAATCGAGGCAGTCGGCTCGAGGAGATGCTATGTCGTCTGAGTACTGGCACCATGGACATTAACCAAGTCACTACGCTTTGTCAGCAGTACGTCCTTTACGAAGCTTTAATTTACGTTTGGACACGTGCAATAGGAGACTTCATTACCCCTCTCACCAGCATCCTGGACCTTATCAAACTAGTGGATTTCGATGTGGACGAGACAGAAAACATCTATATGGCATCAGCAAAGAAGATCTTTCCGTATCTAGCATACACCTTCACCGGGCGTATCTATCCAGGCGGCAGCTTTATGGACGACGAGCAGGCATACAGCGCGAAGAAGGACATGTATCGCTTCTTGTTCTCCGGGAAAAATCTGCAATGGCCACCAGGCTCCGGTCAGGTCATACTAACTCGGAATGACAATATCCCGGAGCCCCCATTTCCATATCTTTCTCTTATCCTAGACTTCGATGCATCGAGTTTCATGAGCATGCTGAACGAGGCTTTTGAGGACAGTTTCCTGAATGGAGACCAAGAGGCAGCCAATGGAACTAGAACCAACGGAACACAGCGCGAATCCAGTTTTACGCCCACGCGCCAATACATCATCAATATCCTTTTCGGCATCATGACCCACGAGAATTTTGACCCCGAGGACATCATCTACTTCTACATGTTCATTGCAAGAAATCTGCCAAAGTACCCCCAACATATCATGCTCCCTGGGGCATCGCTGCACCAAGTCCTTGTTGGGCTGTGCAATTATCCTACCGATACCATCAAGGAGGACTGTCAGCTCTCGGCAGAGTATCTCTTATCCATGTACCAACCACCAAACCCGCAGACTCTGGTACCGCTCTTTGAGAGTGCCGGATTCTACCGCGTGCTGAAATCAGTGTACAAAACTGGACGACAGTGGGCCAAGTTACTAGAAACGTATCTAGAAGATAGAGATGACGAGGAAGCAGTCTTTAGTTGCATCATTGATGTCTTGCGGCCAAGCAAAGGACTTGGGAAGAAACAGGTCAACGAAGTCAAGGCTGTTCTCGCGCATCGAGCGACGGACTTAGCTGCAATTGACGCTTCGCAGACCGCAACTACATTAAATCAATACGCACCAGACCTTCTCAGGACAGTTTTGGATGCTCTCGAAGGGGACGCAGACATGCAGTACTACTACTTGAAGGCTCTTATTGAGCCTGATCAGACACAGACAGGTGTGGCTCTTTCACTCGACGGGGACCTTCCTCCAGGGTTCGTCGAACAATATGTGCAGCTCATGTGCACTTACAACAGCTCGCATGTCGCAGACTTTGTCGGCGTCTTGAGATCTGGGGATCTAAAGCTTGACCCAGTGCTGCCCGCACTAGAGAAGAGTGGTGTCATTGATGCAGCTGTTGTTCTTATGGCGCGCGATGGTCTCGTCAAAGATGCAATGGACCGCCTCGTCAAGCATTTAGGCACCTTGGAGATGGCATTGACAGGGCTTATTGGCGCCGCGGCCGAGACACCCGATGTAGCGAATACTGAAGAAGCTGTCCACGATCTACTTGAAGATATCAACAAGTATGTCAAAGTAGGAATATGGCTATGTCAAGGCCAAACTAAGTCTTCTGGACGAGCGCCTGAATCACTTGCCGACCGACGCAAATCGGCATACGGGGAGGTCCGTGAAGCCGATCTTGCGCTCGACGAACTCCTCTGGCTCGACTTGATTGACACCGTAGTTCGACTCATACGTGATACATCAAGTGCCGTTGCCGATCTCGACAACACCATTCCATCAACGGATGCCACCATCGACACAGCCCGTATCGTCTCAACACTACGCTCCTCCGTCCAGAAGACGTTTTCCGCACTCCTCGCATCAACCACTCTTCCACCCGCCAAGGCCTCCACAACCCCAAGCACCCGCCCTCCCCTCCGTCACACACACTCCCAAGCCCAAAGCAATCCTTCTTTCCTTCGGATCCTGCGCTGCTTTCTCACGCGCGCTACACACACATATTCCCCCTCTCTCTCCGACCTGCGCTCTGTCCTCGCAGAAATCTTTGCAGCATACACCTTTGAAGAAACAATACTGGGACTTGCAAACCGCTTTCTAGACAAAGAAGGGTTCGCCAACGTACATGATATCACTCAGTTGCGCCAACGCGGATGGCGCCCCCGAGGCCAAGTGTGCGAAGCATGTCGCAAACGCGCGTGGGGTCCTGGGGCTGGTGGCGTGATTTGGGACGCGTGGGAGAAGAGAGAGGAGGAGAGGTGTAGGAAGAAGATTGAAGATGGCGATGAGGAGGGTAAGAAGAGCAAGGGGAAGAGGCCGAGCCAGACTGAGGTCAATGTCGGGGGTGTGGATGGTGAGAAGGATAAGGGTGTTTTGGTGTTGTTCGCTTGTCGGCATTTGTGGCACAGAGGATGTCTAGAGGAAGGGGGGAATGGGGAGGATGGAAAGGGAGAATTGAGATGTAGGGCTTGTGTAGTATAGCTTTCTTTTCAGGTGCGTTGTGTAGTAAGCCTTTCTATAATGCATTCCTCGATACGCTTCGAAATGCCGCCTTTCCGCAGCAGTCTTCTTGATCTGATCTAGGCATCAATTAGCGGATCCTGCCGTACCGCCCAGGTGCACTATATTATATTTAACACCACGACAACTTAAAATAACATTTTCTACCCCGAAATCATTCAGATATGGTGGTGACGTTACTCAATCGCAGAACCCCACCTCGGCAATAGATTGGTTTCTTCCCACGACTGCCCTTACGTGCTGCAGTCCTTGATACCGAATTGCCAAATGGCCAAGGTCAAGGTCAACTATATCTTTGTTGGCAAAAAGCAGAGAGTGCAATGCAGATTGCAGTCTCTCGCGATAACCAGGCACATTGTCATCACCAACCAACAAAAAGCCCAACCCCAACCCCAACCCCAACCCCCTAGATTCCTCTTCCCAAACTCGGCTTGCAGTCTATTCTTTATACCCTTATTCGCCACGGGTGGCTGTTCCGAATCGCATTCAGGTGTTGTTATCTTTGAAGGACTTGAGAACGCAAAATGTAGTAAGACCAAATCGAATCTTGAATTCCATCCAATGACAATATACACTAAACAAAACCAAACAATACAATGATAAGTCCATCCCAATGCAACAATCATATTTATACAAGCGATGCATCCAAATCGACAATGCCAAAATCCGAACCCTTTCGATATATACTGTTGGGGACCATTTCTAATGCTCGACCAAACGCAAAACTATTCCATGATCGTTCCGGTTTCTATCATGACTTCGTATACTCGAGTACTGTCTTTGCAATGCTATTTCTTGGTGTAATATTTATGAGAAGGAAAAGGACACGGATATGACTATTATCGCACCATCTCTAAATGTTCGAGAGCCGAGGATTGAGCTTGATGGAAACATTCCTTAAAATGCTCTTGTTGCGTAATATTCGGCTGCCGATTCTACCGACGCCCATGCTGCTGCGCGTGTCTAGCTGCCTGTGCTTGATCAAAACTTGCTCCATACGGTTGGGTTACCGAATGCTGTGATTGGTGCCCAAAAGCCATTTGCTGTTGCTGTTGAAAGAATTGATTCTGTGATGACTGCGGGGTAGGTGTGCCCCATCCGCCGGGCATCATACTCGTGTTTGGCGTCATTGCCGGTTGCGCCATCACTGGTTGTTGGAAGTACCCTTGTTGCTGTTGGTATATCTGCTGTGGAGTCGAATACGCCAAGCCTACTAGACCTTGTGGTGTTCCAGGCCCAGTGGGCATGCCCATGACGCTAGGCGTACTCGTAGACATTCCCATGATGCTGGGGGAGTTCGCGTGGTAAGGATCGCCGTACGAGAACGAATTCTGCGCTAAAGCCTGTTGCACTTGTTGCTGTTGCATGTGTTGCTGTTGCATCTCCAACATTTGGCGCTGGCGGTTTTGAACCTCCATCATCTGTTTTTGCTGGTTCTGGAGCATGCGACGGTCGACCTCAGCTTGCATGGCGGTAGAGTGACCCTGGCGACTAGCCTTTGCGGCTGCCTTCTCCTTCTCGCGGAGGTCAATGTAGCCTGTAAGACCCTGCGAAGGCTGTTGTTTCTTGTGACCGCCGCCTCCAGACATACCTAGCAATGGTGTGTTTGTTAGCCGGGCCACCTGTTCTTGCTCTCGAGCGGATAGTGAAGTCGGGCGTTGATCAAGGAGTATATCCGCGCCTCGTGACTGCGGACGACTCAGTTGCCGACTAGATGGTCGGGCGAGGCCGGGCGAGCCTTCCGGCGTGCCCTGTAAATGGGTCCAATCACCAGATCGTTGTCGACCGGGGGGTGGGGGTGTACGTGAGTTGGCTCTGCCATGGCCATATATAAAAGTTTGAGGTTGATGGGATGCACGATGCTTGACCCACTCCTCAGCATCAAATTTCTGTCTCTCTGGGGGATGTTGAGGCGAAGTCATAACTGGATGCCAGGCAACGTTTCGTGGCTCCGAGACATTAGGAGACGCTGAATTACTGTGCATATGTAGCGTTGCATTCGGTGTTGTCCTACCTGAGATGTACGATTGACGTCGCTGATCGTTCGGAGTCATTGCCAAATTCTCTCTCGATCGCGAGGCGCTTCCCTCATGCGTCGCTTGAGTCATGGTGCCGCTGGTACCTGGCCGCTGGTTGTCAAAGCCAAGCGCCCAGGTAGGGCCAAAGTTAACATCGGGCAAATCAAGAGACGGTTGTTGGCCAGTTGATGCATTGAACGAAGGGGTAGATTCTATATCGGACTTGAGCTTGATATTGGGGTCACCAACGGTTCTGAGTATACCACTCCTCGGTCGATCCTCCCGGTTTGCAGGCAATTTCTTAGGCTTAATTTCTTCACTGGCCACACTAGCGTAGTCTGGCGTAGATGTAGAATTTGCGTCGTCATCATAGCGACTACTGGACTTGCTCTGCTGTCTATATAATACAGCCTCGCTGTTATTGAGCGCGTCCAGAGCTTCTAGGTCCACTACGTCGTTTCGTAAACTGCCAAGACTTGAGCTAGCGGTCGAATGGGAATCATCCTCTTTCGAGGCAGAGGGGGACCGACCTGGAACTGGCTTTCGTAGGATATGATCGCGGCCGCTACCAGAACGCGGGCGATATGGGATTTCTTGACCCGGCTGTTGTGGCACCTCCACATGCTCGGGCACAGGCGGGGCTGAAGGCTGATACCCTGCCGATGAATGCACAAACTCGGTATGCTCAACATACGGTGATGCTGGAATTGTAGGTAATCTAGTGCCTGAGTTGCGATCGACCGGAGGAGGTCTTGAATTTGCATTCAAATGCATTTGTTGCCCGTAGTCCCCGTGGCTGTTGTAGTCACCGCTTCGACGACTGTGGATACTTTCTTGACTTCTCCAAGCAGCTGCCGCTCCAGCTACGGCTATTCCTGCCGGTAGTGGGTTGCTTGCAACATCAGCCATCTGCTGATATGTCGCAGAGTCAACCACTGGGTTTGGCTTCATCGCAGGTGGTAGGGACGGGCGGACGGGCGGCTGCTGGTAGGGCGCATGTTCAAGAGCAGGCGGTGCATCGACCGGGCCGTGCGGCGGCGCAGATGGTGCAATTGGAAGCTCAGGAAGATACTGCGGCTCTCGAATTGGGCTCTCATCACTATCTGAAGCTTGGTATTGTCCATTCTGTGGGACACCGTGTGGGGGTGGGGTCGGTGGAAGGTCATTGGCATATTCACCTTGTTCTTGTGAGAGATGCGAGGGTACTGTCTGGTACTTATTATACCCATTCGCCTCAGAGACGGATCGCTGGTGTCGCGACGGAGGTGCAAAAGGTGCAGCTGGGGGCGCGGTTCCAGCACGGTGCACGCCTTCCATCTCCATACGAGCCTGTCTGGTTGGCGAAGATCGGCGGGTTGACGGATTTGAGCGGATAGAGCCTTCGTCGAATCGAAGATTGCTGCGTGAAGGAGTGAAGCCTGCTCGGCTCATAGTGTTCCTCCGGCTTACCCTAGCACTACTAGAGTCACTATCTGGGCCTGCCGACATACGTGTGGAAGTCAGATCTTTCAACTGCTTCCGCCATTGGCGCTCAGACCAATTGGCACTTCCGTCAATATTGATAAGGCCAACCACATCCCATATCTCAAGATAACCATAGCGACGGTCGGAGGGCATTCCAAACATCAGTCCGCGGGTATCCAAAACGTCCGCGACGAGTTTCTTCGGTCGCCCATAGAGATTGAAGGTATCAAATATTGGAAAAAGGAATTGGAGCATGATCTCGAACCCCGTTATGGCCGGGCGTGCTTCAGGCATGACAAAGACAAAGCCCTCCGTTGTCTTCTCTGGGGTTGAGTGTATGGTTATTTTGCCTTCAATTTTGACGAGGGTAGATTGGTCGATGAGTGGCTTCGACTGCGGGTAGATGGCGTAGCATGAGTAGGCATCCTTGACCGTGGCAATTGGTTTGGTATGCTTTTTAATTTTCTTCGAGTCGTAGAATTTGATGTCTCCCTTGAGAACAACAGGTCGATCGTAAGATCCAGACTTTCTGTGAGACTTTTGCAGCTTCGCATACTCTTTCTGGTCTGGCGGAGACACAACGCACCAGCAACGTCGCCAAGGAGTACCTGCACCAAAGCGCACACGGACCCAGTCATCATATACCGCTAGTTGACGCCCAAGTATGGCTCGAATTGTGTTCAGCGTCTTGCCCTTGCCGGCAATAAGTGCTCCAGTGTATGCCTCGGACAGGCTCGTATGCTCGTACATGGCGAGGCGAATACCAGCAGTCCATTGTGTAAGGGCATGGTACGAGTCAAAGTGGAAAAGGTACTTGTTGCTTGCAGCCGTGGAGACACTGAGGATGTTGTCGAGCTTCTTACCGTCTTTGAGAGTCATGGAAGGAATCTAAATCCAGTCAGCACCAGATCAAGGCCGTTAGTAGCAGACGTACCATGTGAATTGCAGCATCTGTGAGATTGATAAAGGTTGGCAAGACTTCCGTATCGCCGCCCGCCGAGTCTAAAGCGCTTGCATCCCACAGCGAGAGAATAGTGCCAACAAGCTGAACAAAATGCTCCTGCCATCTTCGGTCTGGTGCGGGGCGACCACCTGTATATCTGTCAGTGTCACAGAGCTGTCAGGTGTGGATTGGAGACATACGGGCGTCGGTGTCGTGGAACTTGAGAAAGTAGCCCTCTTGGTAAAGCTTGTTAGAGTGGCTGTTGAGAAAAGTAAAGATGCGCTGCAGCTCGGGTAGAGTGTCCGGGCTGACCTCCATGACTGGTGGCTGGTACGTCTGTATCATAGACATGGGGCGCGAAGAGGGTCGAGAGTCGGAGCGGGCGTGTTGGGCGCGGGTAGGCGAGGCTCGTTCGCGCTCCGAGTTGTGACCTTCGAGGGCGCTTGCCGTCTGCGCCAAAGCAGAAGTCGACGGCAGGGCAGGCGAGCTTGGTCCGGGAGACGAGGTGTTGGATGGTGGTTGTTTTTGGAGATGTGCAGCACCTCCCCATTGCGACATGAAGGAAAGAACTGCAAGTGACAACGGAGTAATCAGTGAATTATTCAGGAGATTACATTTTGGACGGTGTTATTTTTTACCTCTCTTCGGGCGCCCCATGATTGCTCAGCTCTGTAGCCACCAAGTAATTAGCTTCGTGCGAGCCCAAGTGTGATTCTCTCTACGAGACAATGATCAGCCGCGCAAGCCCCAGACGGACACCGGCAAGCTGTGGAACACAAGCGTTTCCACTTGTACAAACTCAGGGTCACAGCCGACGATAGGAAACAAACGACTGAAGACGGAGTGCTGCAAGCTGTAAGAATGAGCGGGTAGAAAATGCAGTACGAAGGCGGCGAAAGCGGTTGCAGTCGTCGGTTCACGGCTCTTTGACTGCGGAGGAATTCTGGGCGCGCTGGGCAGATGACGTTGCCAAAAACAGCGGGTCTGGAGATCGGCGTGATTTTGTGCTAGACGTCCAAGGTTGGGTGCTCACTTAACACAAGGGTCCCGACATTGATGAGCCCTGGTGCCGTGGTTGTAACTCGTGGTGCTTGAGGCTGTCAGGCTAGCCCTTTCAAATACGTGACCTCTATTTATTTATTGACACTAACCGTCCCCCCGTGGAGCTTCCTGTTGCAGCCCACACCACGCTCTGTCACGAGCTTACTCATTGGCCTGCCGTATCCACAAGTACGAGCACCTAGGGGCTCGATCGAAAGCAGCGTTGGCGTGTCCTCATCCGCGGCCCACTCGGCTCCTATTTCGCCTCTTTTGGACATTGGTGGTGATTTGCGGTCGTGGCTGTGCAGCCTTGCTCCCTTGCCGCGCCTTTGTTGGCGGTAGTGTCGTGGTCTATTGCCAGGAGGAATGTGGCCGTTCGGGAATAGAGGCCGATAGACGTCCGGCTGGGCCAGCATCTTGCAGCACAATCTGGGGTCGACATGCATCAAAGAGTAGCCGAAGGCCAGGTACGCGAAGCCTGTCGACTGATCGCTGCACATATGCGTCAAAGTCTTCAATAAGCAGTCTGAATGCGTTGTGTGATTCGCCCGCTCCAGATGAGATGATCTGCGGCACTCCCGTGGGCGGCCGTGTGCCAACGCGAACTGGAGCGTGGTCACGTGAGGGCGTCTTAGCTCCAAACATCGCGTCAACCAGCAGCAGCTTTGATTCATCCGACTTGTCAGCTTACTCAATCATTTCCCTCGGGGCGAATAGCAAGCTCTCTGGCGACTTTCGTGTCACTCTGACAACAGGCCAGAGTCAAATGTACACACCGACGTGACGGAAGTATCCCACAAACCCGACGCTCCCACGCGAGAACCCGTCATGGCGCGAAGCAAAGGCAGGCGGGCACCGCCAAAGGAGGCGGATACGGCGGCACCAAACACCCAGACCCCAAATAAAACCGCGATGAAGCGCAAGATTGATTGGGCGACCATCGACAACCCAACGCCGTTCGGTGGCTTTTCCGTCAAGGCCATGAAAGTCAAGAAGTCCAAACAATCCCGCGACGCAAACAAGAAGCAAAAGACTGAGAAGACACCACAAGGGGAGAGGAAAGCATACATGAACGAGCCACTACACGCCAACATTGTACAAAAGAATCCATTCCCTGAAAGTGACTTGAGCGAAACCAACTATGTTATTGCTCCTTCGGCAATCTGGGAGAGCACGTCACGTTATCGCAGATTCACGAGTTAGTAGACACTAAACTTAATGCCTCATAGTTGGCTACCCTAACGCGAATTTCAGTAAGCGAAGCAGAGTTTGAAGTTGGTCAAATAGTTTTCATCGAAAAGCCGAAAGAAGAGCACGATAGCGACACAGCCATCCAGCATTGGATCGGACGAGTGCTTGAAGTCCGCGCGGGCGATACCGAACATGTTTATCTAAGGGTCTACTGGCTGTACCGACCAGAAGATCTACCTGACGGGCGGCAGGCACATCACGGAGAGACCGAACTGGTCGCAAGCAATCATATGGACATTATAGATGCAACAACCGTTCACGATAAGGCCGTGGTAGTGCACTGGGACGAGGACCCAGACAAATCGGATTGGCCTCTGAAGGACCAGCTATTTTGGCGACAGACATATGATATTGGGAAACCCAAAGGCCAGCAGCTGTCGGTATGTCAACTTGCCCCTCCCAAGCTCGTTCCATGTCTGACTGTATCAGGAACTCAAGTCGTTCTGCGTTGACAAAGCCCCCTGCAACCCGGACGAGCCTCTCATATATTGTCCCTCTTGTTCAGGATGGCTCCACGCCCGTTGCCTAGAAGATGAAGCTATCGAGCAGGCCAAGGCCGAGAATAATATACCAAATAATGCCCAATCAGCAAAGACGAAGAAGAAGCGAGACCGACCATCCTCAAGCGCAGCACCGTTCACCGCACATTTGACTACACCAGAGTCTGGAGAGATCTGTCTTACTCTGACGGATAAGCGTCCTGAACATAACGGCCGACGTTGGAATGTTGATGTAAACTGTTTGCTCTGTAAAAAACTCATCGAACCAGCTGCCAAAGATGTGCCCGCAGTCAGTACCCGGGAGGATCCCGTGGCAAAGGTGGCTGGAGATGTTACCGCGCTCGCACCGCAAACTCCGGCCAACGCCGAGGAAGACGACGACTCATTAGCTAGCGAGGAAAAGCATATTGAGGAAGATAGCGGATCTTTCACCAGCGCCACAACACACGAGCCAACAGCAAACGGTGAGAGCACCGCCCAGCCCTCTGCGTTGGTCACTAAGATCCTAACCAGTTTTCGCCCAGCTGGAGAAACACAAGTGGCGAGCGAGTCCAGCAGCAGCCACGCCTAATAACTCAACTGTGAAAGAGACAGTCCTCCATTCAGTAAAGCGCCTACTCTGGCATTGATCATAAGGTGGAGTCTCGCACCTTGTACCTATAACATTGATACCCCTTTCATTATGTACGTACCGGCACGAGTCGTGCTTGTCTTTCTCGCTCTTAGGGAGGTTCCGTATCGATTGAGATCACAAATTGTCTCTCCCCATGTCGATTCATATACGTTGCGGGCTGGGACATTTCATTGGCACTCCAAGGTGCTACGCAAAGCATAGTCCAAACAAGGCTGTTATGCAGCGCCAGATTTGTATGATAAATTAGCTCGTTCATATTGCACACAGAATCAATTGATCTGGAAAATTGTGCACGACGAGGTACTACACCGGCACGGCCTTGGGAATAAAATGGTACTCGGCAATTGATCCTCATTGTCCCTGGTGCTGCTGGCTCCAAAATATACGCCACGCAATTACTGTTTGTGCATCTTTGAGAGTGTAAGAGTGCATGTGTTCATAGCTTGAGCTTGTGTAAAACTTTGTATATTACAAGTCCGATGTGTATGCATGAAGATGAGAAAGAATGATTACGGTTTACTCTTTTTTCAATGCTGCCTTGAAATCCCAGTTATTTAGGTGCCCGCTCCCTGCCTGCATATAATGTCAGTCAAGTCACCTTCACGCGGAGAAATACGCACACAAAGATAGGTAGCGAAGCTAAGCCAACCAAGGTACGGAGCTAGAAGCCATCCACATAATGGATCAACCTGGCCCCAGACATATGCCAGGTAGCCGACGGTGCCGCCGAGAGCAAGGATGTCGACCGTTGCGGCGGCGGGCTTACCTAAAGCAAAATACAGCGGAGTCCAAATAAGGTTCAGGGCAAGCTGAATGCTGTAGAGGGTAGCACCCTGCTTGGCGAGAGCAACAGTTGCTGGATTGATAGATGTTGCACCGACAGACCATGCGCGGTAGGCGGTGTAGCCCATTGTGGCATACAGGGCCGTCCACACAGGGCCAAAGACGTAGCCGGGTGGGTGCAGAGGCGGCTGTTTGAGTGTTCGGTACTGTCGCTGTGTGTCGCTGGCTAGAGTGGCGTTAGCAAAAGGTTGCAAACCTAAGGTTTCGTCCTCGCACGACTAATTGAGAACCCTACAGCTGTTCCACAAGCTACAGGAAGCAATATCGCGGCAGCCGGGTTTTCGAAGAGGAAGGTGGGCAGAGTCAACGATGGGATGAAGGTCGTCATTGTGGTTGGTGGTGTCACTCTCCACGGGCGCAGCAGTGCCTTGCTATCTTTATATTTCTGCTCTATACGAGCAAGACTTTAATCTCACGAGCTCCCGCGATGTCGCGTCCTAGTCTTTGCATTGCCAATCATGCCGCTATCATGAGTATAACGCGTTCGACCCACTTGCCGATTCTCCTCCGTAGGTTCCGTGTTCCAGCCACGTCCTGTTTCGCGCTACGCCTGTTTCAGCCGCCCTCGGGGTGCGACTACTGCGACTCAACCTCACCCTTCTTCCACCATCAACCATCTCATCTTTCTTTGGCCGGAGAGAGACTTCAGCACGTTGTGAGTGCAACCGCTTCTCGTTCTTCTCGCTGCCCCTTGTTGGTAATTATCCCTTTTGGTAGAGCTGTCTTCATAGCTCCCAAGCTTTGTCCGCGCAACCCAGCGCTGTCCTGCCTTCCCTCCCGCTACCATGCCTCTCCTCACCTGTCTTCCCTCGGCGCGGCGCGCATGCGGTCAATCGCATCTGCCGCTGCCATCTTCTTGTTCTACTCTTATTCCTTTGCATCCTTGTTTTTGCTGATTGCTTTCCGTTACGTCACTTGTTTGTTCCTGCTCTGACCCGAGGCCATCATGGCAAACAGCTACCTGGTCTAATTGTCCCTCCCAATCAGCCATACCGAGAAACACGGAGCTGCGCGGTGTGTTAAAAGCCAACTAGCTTGCGCATCCTGCGGCCCCCCTGCGCTGCGCCTGGCTCGGCTCGTCGATATCACTCGGATTGTCTACAGCACAGCGCCGGGGATATTATTTACAAAAAACTCGTAACCATGGATTCTTATGCGTATGCTATGCTCTGCCTCTTGTGTATATATTATGCTAACTCTGCACAGTGCCACCCGAGAAGAGCCTAGGCCGCCAACTGATAACTATAGACGACGTTCACCTGGTAGGTCTATCTCCACGTGCCTTTTCGCCAAGCACTTAGTTTCACTGGCTTTCACGTATATTCTATCCGCTATTCTCCCTCACTCCAACTACCGCCTGCCACGCTTGCCTTGCTTGACACGCTCTGCACTTTCTACAAATGAAACTAACTTGGCGCTTCGCAGGATCCGGTGATCGCAGAGTCAGACGGCGTTCGCGTTCGCCCCAGAACATCGATCGTTATCAGCCCGACCGCGCGCGCGATTATGAACAAGGGCCCCGTCGCGAGGGCAATAGAAGGCGCTCTTCTCCACCACCTGTACAGGCCGGCATCGATCGCTACGTCCCCGGTCAAGACAACTACGCCCCTACATTCACGACGAACCCCATACCGAACCCAATGTCGCTTGAATACCAGGTTGGATTCAATTTCTTCGCAGAATGGTGGCGCGTTGAGCAGGTCATCAAGGAAGAGAAGGAACGTGCAAAGAACGGCGGCAGGAAGCCCAACTTGAAAGGAGAACGCGAAGCCCGTGAAGAGCGCGGAAAGGAACGTGAACAGATCCAGGCTGCGTACGATGAGTACAAGGAGAAGCTGCAAGTGCAGATGGCCAAGACCTTCGTGGATAAACACAAGGGTGAAGAGTGGTTCAAGGAGCGCTATGATCCGGAGTATGACCAAATATTCAAAGAAAAATTGAAGACTTATCGACACGGCATATACGCCGACTGGGAGCGTCAGTTGGAGGAAGGTTACTTTGACGAGTTCACCCTCGAGGGTATTTACAAGAATGATTCAAATGGTGCTGGTGGCATTGTCGAGAAAGAAGAAGGTGAAACCACAGCTGCTAACGAGGTCCTGGGTGTGGGCGATCTTTTACCCTGTAAAGGCGGCGAGATCCGGGACGAATCAGCTTTTCAGCCCACACTTCTCATCAAGACCATTGCACCCACTGTCAATCGCGAGAAAGTTGAAGAATTTTGCAAAGAACATCTCGGTGAGGGCCCAGGTGGCTTCAAGTGGCTTAGTATGAGCGATCCAAATCCGCTGAAAAAATGCCATCGCATTGGATGGGTCATCCTTCATCCTGGTGACGAGCAACCCATGGTAATTGATGACGATCGTGGCGATAGCCGAGATGAAGACGGCGAAGAAGAATCTTTGGACGTGAAGCCTGCAGGGTCACAGGGTACTCAAAGCACTGCTCATAGGGCTCTTGAGGCCCTCAATGGAAAGACTGTTATCGACGAAGCGCGCGGAAATTTCACGTGTCACGTCGGCATTCATGAACCGCCCGCGGCTCCTCGAAAAAAGGCACTTTGGGACCTGTTCTCTGCCCCTGAGCGAATTGAGCGTGATCTTGATCTCGCTGAGCGTCTTGTCCGAAAGCTCGATAGCGAGTCGAAGCTAGAAGATAACGAACAGTTCAGAGAAATGGATGGGGTTGCCAGGGTTCATCAACGTGTTGAAGATCTTCGTTCTAAGGGCTGGCTCCAGCCCCCTGCCAACGCCCCTGCACCTGTCAAAAAAGAAAGAGACCCAGAAGACTTAGAAGAGGGCGAAGACGAGGTTATGGATGATGATGAGGGCGCTTTTGATGACGAAGTTGATGACGAAGATCTTCTAGTCAAGAAGAAGACTCTGGATCTGCTTATTGAGTACCTGCGACGAGTGTACAACTTCTGCTTCTTCTGTGTGTTCGAGAGCGACTCGGTCCATGAGTTGATTCGCAAGTGTGCAGGTGGTCATCTTCGACGCCCTCGTGCCAGTCTGACAACAGCAGCAAAGGCTACTGCCAGGGCCACTGCAACTGGTCAACAGTTCCCTTATCGCAAACAAGAGAGTCAAGGCGATGTAGAGAATGCTGGAGACAGCCCCGTCGAGGAACGCAAGCCGGTCAAAATGAGTGGCAAGAATCAACAGCAGCTTCAGCGAGCTTTCAACTGGGTCAAGACGTATGAAGAAAAGCTGTTGCAATTGCTTGAGCCTGAGAACGTTGACATTCGGAAGCTGGGCGGTAAACCTCTGGAAGAAGCTATGGAAGACGAACTAGCGCGATACGTCAAGCAAGAGGATGAATCAAAGTGGCGCTGCAAAGTCCCAGAGTGCACAAAACTCTTCAAAGGTCAGCATTTCTGGCGCAAGCATGTCGAGAAGCGTCACCAGGAGTGGCTAGAGAAGCTGGAAAGCGATGTAAGTACCCGTTCTGACACTGTCTGATGTTTGTTTGCTAATCAAGTAGCTTCGACTTGTCAATGCATACGTTGTCGACCCTGCTCATATTGCTCCGTCCCGAAGTGATGCGAATAGTAATGGCCACTTCCCCATGGGTAACCATGTGCAGGCGACTGGCACACCACGAGGCTTCAATCTGGCTAGCATGAACATGGGCATGTCGAACAATGGCATGCAAAATGGCATGAACTTGGGGGGCATGTTCAACCCCGCAATGGGCAACTGGGACCCGAACGGTGGCAATGATGACCGACAGGCTGGCCCGATGCGAAGAGGCGGTCGATTTAACAACAACCGAACGGGTCCCTACGACAGGCAGAACCGAGACGGCCGCAACCGACCCAGCGGTGCTAACGGTCGCTTGACACCGCCGCCACGAGGTGCGAGGCCGGGCATGCAACGCTTCGGCGATGGCGGGCCAGGTCCTGTACAATCTACCCAGGGTCGCTCCATCAAGAGCTACGAGGATTTGGATGCGGTTAGTGGCGGTGGCAGCGGCGAGCTCAACTACTGAGGGCTGGTTAGGTGGTGTCTCTGGGCCAGGCACGGGAGCATTTGCGCCCTGCCAAGACTGTGAGTAGGCCATACGGCTGGCGTTGGGCTGGGTGGGTGGGTATTACGGTTCACGTAATAAGACTGTTTCTGCTTGGCGAACGCATTCAACAGAGCTGCGTAGGATGGCGTTTTCAAGGCATTCCACAAATTCTTGATACCTTCAAAGAGTGGCTAGTATGTACACTGTACCTCGCACACCTGATTTATTATGCAAGAAGAAATTTTACTGGAATCTTGTTCGATGCAGGAGCTGCAGCGATGATGCATGTTGGCAGGTGTGCCGGTGCCGACAAGCGGTAGTAGTGCGTAGCCATTGTTGTCGTGCTTACGGACTGACTGGCTGCCAAGAGGGTTTTATTTCGCCGAGAGAGGAACCAGCGATGACGGGGTAGTAAGGTTGACTCCCACAACGCCTTGCATGCAAAGCCCAGCGAATAGACTACGGCAGTGCTTCACAATACATCCCTGCCAAGATGACCCGCGTGCCGCGTCTTCCTTCGGCCGCGCGCGTGAAGGTATTGCAATTGCTCGATGCGGGCCGCAATTTGCTCGGGCGACTGCGCCATACTGCGGGTTGCGTCACTGGTGTGTGGCTGTAGCACCTGAACGCGCCCGTGCTGCCCACAGCTGCTTCCATGCGGGCAAGCTGTGGATTGTTTGTCTGTGAATAGACATGCAGCATTGACTGCTCCTGGCACACTCAATTTTGAGCCCGTCTTCCCTGTCCTACCGCGTCCTGGATTTCGCGCTCCAGCCTCAACAGCAGCCACAGGAAGGGCTCGGGCTCCGTCATACAACACGCGTCGACGTTACTTAGACAGGGTCGCCTTGGTATCTGTTCGCAGCGGTAGCCGTCCTTTGGACTAGATAATCCTGACACCCGGCGACCGTTTTCACTCTACCCCCCGTTTCCAGCTTCCACTCTCGCCCGTTTCCTCCCATCGTGATTCATCATGGCTGCGGGCACCCCACCTTCCATCAAGCTCAACGGTGCAGTAGAACCCACCACAATGGCCCCCCAGCCGCAAGCTCTCAATACCAGCGATTCCAATGCACGGCGCCCGGAGCGGCCAGCGGCCCTCACTCGGGCAGACACGACTTTCTCCAAGATGTCCATGATGTCAGTGCCGCCCGAGGGCTCCATCTTGACTGGCAAGCAGGAGCATTGTAGGCATAGCAATGACCCCAGGAAGCGCAAACTATGCTGATGGACCACCAGACCTCAAGCGCGAACTCATCTCCCAGCAGACAAAGTATGAAATCTCCGAGCTCAGTACTCCCACAGCCTTGCAGCGCTTTGGTGCGCCTTTCCGCTCAGACGCGGGCGAGGTTGCGCCTGAGGACTCGGAGCTGCCCCTCCTTCGCTACATATTCGTCCATCATGTTAGAAACTTCCCTTTTCTAGACAAGGCCAAGGAGAAGGAGTTCTGGCAGGATAAGCTCCAAGTTGTACGTTTGCCAGGTCCATGATTTGCGCGGGGCCGGAGGCTGACAGTAAACCGTGACAGTTTCTTGAATCATTTGCAAGCAAAGACATCTCTTCCTCCGAGGACAGATTAGAAGAAACGAAGCGCAGGAAACTAGCGTTAAAAGCGCATAAGCTAGTCGAGCTCATGATGGTTTCAGGTGTTCCCACGGCGTCTGGCTACGAAGAGAGGATTCGCTTTGCAGAGATGGAAATCGTTGACCGGCAAGCCAACGAAAAGGGACTTACAATGAATGCGCCTAGCGGGCATTTTATCAACGGCTGGGATGTCAACGTTGCGGGAGTGCGTACAACGTCAGTGAAGAAGCGGCTCCGCTACCACACCCACGCAGTAAGTTCATTGATGATGCGAGTGAAATGCCAACTGACCCATGCTAGGAGTACATCATAAGAGTAAAGCAGGGCCAGGATAAGGACCACTACATCGGCCGTCGATACGCAGACTTTATACAGCTTCACAAGCGCATACGTCTTGAGCTGCCGGGCAAAGTCCTCCCTTCACTTCCACGGAAAAACGACAAAGATGGTCTTTTACATTCGTCCAATACATACGATGACGACGCAAGCTCCATCTCGTCGGCATCTACTCAAGGGCCGCCACCGGAGCCCCAAGAGAATAGTGGTGGGAGCCTACGAAGCTACATATTTGGGGGTGGTCATAAGAGAAACGCCTCGCAGACCTCGTTGGGAAAAGCCAGGTCTCCCAGAGCATCTGGAGAAGACCTAACTATCAAGCCAGCAAGAAAACTGTACAGAGAAGAACAACGAGTATCGCTTCGAGCGTTCCTTCGAAACTTTCTCCACAACGAACGAATTGCGCAATCCAACGCCATGGCCGAGTTCCTTAGCCACGACCCAATAGAAGTCAACGAAGAAGAAATGGAGGATATTGAAAGGCGAGAAGAAATGGATGCAAAGCGAATCCAAGAGCAACAGCAATTCTACGAAGTGGCGCGTCAACGAGCTGCAGAGCTCGATATACACATGGAAAAGTTTCGCCGAGAAATTGTTGAGGCTCAGGGTCTAACAAATCTCTTTGCCGAAATTCGAGCTAAAAACACTATCAAGGAGCTCAAACCTGAGTATCAAAAATTCGCAGAGTGGTTACGAATAGAGGTCGCAGCCACAATCTATCATCTGTTCCTGGCTGAAGACAACTCACCAGAGCTTTTCGCACAACTAAAGCGGATACACTCGCTCGTGCCATATGGAGTGCTCAAGAATGTAATCAGGATCGCGAATCCGGCTGCTGTTATGAGTGGTGTCCTAGATCTGTTCCTGGCACAGCCTTTTGGGGCACGATCGCTGCTGCAGCGGATTTTTGGCATGGCTATCCACGATGGTGTCAGCTCTGTGCAAAAGTCCATCGATACGCTAGCAGCTACTAAAATCAAGGACGATGTCCTCTGCGCGAAGATCAAGGCTTATGTTGAAGCAGATGAGATAGTCAAAGACGTGATTCGACAAGAGGCGGCTGACGAGAACACCGACGTTGTGATCACAGTGCTTCGATCGGATTTCTTTCAGCCAGAGCTAAGCTCGCAGCAAGTTGAGAAGGTGTTCAATGCGTACGTTGCATGGAATAACGCAGTGGAGAACGTGAGACCAGGTCGCTTGAGCAGAAAAACAAGTAGCCGTAGCAACCTGACAATAGGTACTCCTGCAGCTGTTCCGATGGACAAGGAATTTAGACAAGGAGCGGAACTTTTTGCTCATTTGAAGCAGTACCTAAAGCTATGCCTAAGACAACGAGATAAGGTCATGATGCTTCAAATTATTGAAGAGGTAAGCAGATAAGCTTTGCATTCAGGGAACAGAACTGACAGAAGCAGCCAACAACCCTTCAGCTTTTCCGCGATCTCTTCACCATCTTCTACGAGCCTCTCGTCCGCGTTTACAAGTCTGCCAATGTATACAACAGTATTACTGACTTTGCTATGTTTGTGGATGACATTATCAAGACAATTGAAGCTTGCCAGCGACAGGAAATATCTGCAGATCCGAATCAAACTGTCCAGGCCTTTATCGACCTCTGCGCTCGACACGAAGACAACTTCTACAAGTTTGTTCACGAAGTGCACATTCACGATAATGGGCTTTTTGACCAACTTATGGGCTGGCTAGAAGGCATCCTTGAGTTCCTGAGGCACGGACCCGGAGGCGGCGGCCAACTAGACATGAATGCACTGTTCCAGGGTGCTATGGATTCAGACTTAGTAGATAAGAAGAAGGCTATCAAGGAGATCAACAGCCTGATTAGGTGGCAGACAGCAAGGAAGAAGTGGCACTCGGATAAGACAAGGCAAAAGATGGCAACTGCAGGTGATGAGCCTGACGGTCTCATGGGCGGCATGGCTGGATTCAGGTCCAGTGATTTCGGGCTGAACGAGGTATGAGAGAAAGGGTCAAACGCGTAAGCGGTTTGCTAACTAAGATAGCTCGATCTTCAAGACCTCGAACTCGATGATGATGGTTCTGACTCTGATATTGACGAAGAAGATGACACAGACATAGCGGACCCTATCGAGGCAGAACGAAAGAGGCGCGCACAGATAGCTGAGAAGCTGAGGCGGAAAGCAGGAGAACCAAAGAAGCCGCATATCGAAGAGTTGTACCAACTCAGCCCAAGCTTCGTGAGCATGCTGAGGGGCGTACTTTCTCATTAGACGCCATGTCTGGTTATGTAAATAGCCGGGTTAAAGCGATATGCCGACAGTGGGCGATGCAACGTTGCTTATGGATACCAATTTAATACATTTATACCACAGACTCGTAATGAACGGAGTATCACAGATGCTGCAGGTGTTGGATGCCACGTGCGTGGGGAGCATCCCTGCGCTTGGCATGATGCACGATCCTGGTTGTCGAGCTAATGGTCCATCGCATAGCTGTCCTTTATGCAGCCGAGGGCCTGGTCGCAACGTCGCATTTGTCATGCTCCCAACCTTTGATTCCACTTGTACAATGATATTTCGGCTCTGGCACTAAGCAGTGCTACACATTCCTTCACTCAACCGTCGAACGCTAAAAGCGCTGTGGCCACGGTTCGTAGCTAGACAAGACTAGAGACACGTTTCTAGAGCACGCAGCCCCCACGCGATTTTAGAACGACCAGTCTCAATTGACGTTGCCTCTCTTCATCGGCGTCATTGCCAACTGCACCATCTTCTCCTGCCTGTATTGGTAGCCAGCCAGAATGCCAGCCAAGTCCCGGTTCACAAGGCTTGACGCCTTCACCAAGACGGTCGAAGATGCGCGCGTGCGCACTACCTCGGGCGGCATCGTCACAATAGTGAGCTTGGTGGTCATCTTCTGGTTAACATGGGGCGAGTGGGCAGACTACCGGCGGGTCAGTGTACGGCCAGAGCTGGTGGTCGACAAAGGAAGAGGCGAGCGCATGGAGATCAGCCTGAACATCACGTTTCCCCGCATGCCTTGCGAATTGCTCACGCTCGATGTCATGGATGTATCGGGAGAATTACAAATGGGCGTTACACACGGCATTAACAAGGTCCGATTGAGCACCGAGAGCGAGGGCAGCACCGTCATTTCGACCACTTCGCTGGACCTGTGAGTAGCCCTTGCCATGGCTTGGGCTGGAGATCAGAGTGTTAACAATCCTTAGACATAGCGAAGACTCGCAAGCGCAACATCTCGCCCCCGACTATTGTGGAGAATGCTACGGCGCACCCCCGCCCACCAACGGAAAAAAAGCCGGCTGCTGTAACACCTGTGACGAAGTACGCGACGCATATGCCTCTATATCATGGTCATTTGGCCGTGGCGAGGGGGTAGAGCAATGCGAGCGTGAACATTACGCCGAACACCTCGATGCGCAGCGAAAGGAAGGATGCCGTCTCGAAGGCAGCATTCGTGTCAACAAGGTTGTCGGCAACTTCCACATTGCCCCTGGAAAGTCTTTCTCTACCGGCAACATGCACGTCCACGACCTTGAGAACTACTTCAAAGACGAGTATGCACACACGTTCACCCACAAGATCCACCATCTCCGTTTCGGTCCCCAGCTGAGCGATGCTGTCATTGCCAATATGCAGAAGAAGCATCAGAACACCGGCCCAGGTGGATGGACCAACCATCACATTAACCCCCTCGACAAGACAGAACTGCATACCAACGAGAAAGCGTACAACTTCATGTATTTCGTCAAAGTCGTATCGACTGCCTACCTGCCTCTTGGCTGGGAGAAGGAGGCCCCCAAGCTCACTAAGCACGATGAGCTTCTCGGCGCCACCATTGATGGAAACTACAAGGGCAGCATCGAGACACATCAATACTCAGTCACAAGCCATAAGAGGTCTCTTGCAGGAGGTGCGGAGGAGGAAGAAGGTCACAAGGAGCGTATCCACGCCAGGGGC
Organism: Ophiosphaerella herpotricha; assembly: GCA_028458525.1. Taxonomy (NCBI): domain Eukaryota; kingdom Fungi; phylum Ascomycota; class Dothideomycetes; order Pleosporales; family Phaeosphaeriaceae; genus Ophiosphaerella; species Ophiosphaerella herpotricha. Next base: position 52,514 of record JALNQK010000042.1, read on the forward strand.
GGTATTCCCGGCGTGTTTTTCTCCTACGTAAGTTCTCACCACCCAGCTCGCACACTGAACTAACATTGTGTAGGATATCTCACCAATGAAGGTCATCAATCGTGAAGTTCGTGATAAGACTTTCTCCGGATTCCTGGTTGGTCTTTGCGCCGTCATTGGCGGCACGCTGACCGTGGCTGCGGCTCTTGACCGCGCGCTGTATGAGGGTGTCAACAAGATCAAGAAGTTGCATTCGAATTAGGTAGTCGGGTACTAGACTGCCCGACTCGTTTCATTTCAATTTTTGTGCATATAGGCCATTGCGTCTGGTGTCCTGGAGTCATATGGGTTTACGTCGGAAGATCTGTCTGGGGTTAGATCTACGCGGTATGCGAGAAACGAAAGAAGGATGTGGCTGTGTATGGAGAGTTAGGTTGTATTAAGGTGGCGCCACTAGTCAATCACCTTCACATCAATCAGACGAGAACTTATCGTTGAAATCCAAAATTTCCACTGTGTTTTCTATTTTTAATCCTGTACGTGTGCAAAACATACGGTTGTTTTATTGGATCTGAAGCATTCCGTTCACTGTGAAGGCAACCTTATTGTTTGGTGCCTTGTTGCCTGTATTTTCACAGTGGACTGGCTTGGCGGTGCACGGTCCTCTATACCCTCAAAAGACTGCTCATGCTTTCCTCTCCACAAACCCTCTCCAACTCTCGACATTTCTTTGAAGTTCTTAAACACCTACCCTCCATTAGTTCTAATACTCTCTTTTAAGTAGTTGCTAAATGTCTGGCTTTAGGGGACGCGGACGAGGCGGCCGTGGCCGGGGCCGGGGCGGTCAAAACTACTTCAATCAACAGCAGCAACCAGATGGCGATATGACAATGGATGACACCCGCGAATATACCCCGCGTGGTGGCCGTGGTGGATATCGGGGCCAAAATTTTCAGAATCATCAAAATCACAATCAGAACCACGAGTTCACTCCAAGAGGTGGCCGTGGAGAGTATCGAGGAAGTCAGAACTTTCAGAACCAGCAAAACTATCACCAGCAATCATCCGATCAGTATCAAGAGCGTGGCAGCAGCAATTATAACGGTAATTTCAACAACAGCTCACGTGGTCGAGGCCGGGGCGGTAGAGGACGAGGACAGCCATTTCAGCAATACACACCAGATCGGGATCGGGCTCGGGCGAAAGAGGAGACTATGGGACTTCTAGAAGGCTTCCTTGGCCGACGCTACGATCCCAACACCAAGCTCCTCGACCTCTCCAACATCATATCTGACGAAGAAGTCCGTAAGTCAGGCATGTTCGACGATGAAACGACGCAGAAGAAGTTTTTCCCTGCACTCATGGTCGTCTGTGACACCATGCTCCCAAGCCGCGACGAAAAGATCAACGCCATCGAAAGCATCTCCCTCGCCAACAACAACCAGCCCAACCTCAACGTCATCTACGAGCTGGTCAAGTACCTCAACCACATCAAAAACCTCGACCTCTCTGGCAATACTTTCCCAACACTCGGACCCCTCAAGCCCTGGAAAAACCGCTTCAAGAGCCTCGAACACCTCATCATCAACCCCTTCCCCGAACCCAATTGGGAAGATGAAATCACCTCCTGGTTCCCCCGCCTCCGCATCCTCAACGGCAAACAAGTCCGCCCGGACGACATGCAGGCCGAACCCACCGCCGCCTCCGCCCTCCCCGTCCCTGTGCCAACGCCCTCCCCCGCGCCCCCCAACGACGCACAGCAAAAACAGGAGGAAATGATCGCCTTCGTCCAGCAAGCTACTAACCTCCGCCGCGACTTCGCAGTTCAGTGTCTCGAGGCCGGGCAGTGGGATTTGCAGCGCGCTAGTGACTTGTTCGCGCAGAGCCGCGACACGTTGCCGCCTGAGGCGTTCAATTAGGTGATGGGCGTCACTGCAGTCAAGTGTGCGATGAATTGTTTTTGACGTTAGCATAGCATAGAAGGCGTGATGGGGATGGAAATATGGATTTGGCGTTTGCTTTTTGGGGGAATGAGGAAGTAATATACCCTGGTGGTAGAGATTTGGCGGACTGTGAAATGAGGAATGGTTCAGGTTGATAGGTTTGGTTGACGGGGTCTGTATAGTGAGAATGGATGTGATTTGTGTGCTCTTGCATACGGTGTAGGATGGAAATATATGATCACGTTGTGCCCTTCACGTCTGCTAGATCCATGTGTGTGCTGAATGAATATTCCGTTGTATCTAATGAGACGCCACCAGATGTGATAAACACCTATCTATAATTTAACATAAGTCTACCTACAACGGAACAAGTGATAAGTATGTCGACTCAGAAAACTTGGAATAATTGCACGCGCGCCTGATATCGTTGCTTATATACTTCCCCTCTAACAGAAGCGAAATATTATAAGATGTGCATGACTATACGGATCGCATAAGCGCTCAGAATATGATTAAACCTAACTCAGCATTTGGAGCAGTGCTAAGATACAGCCCTAGCGCTGTTGGTTAGCTAACGCGTTGCTGCCGCCAAAACCAGCTTCGACAAAGCCGCCGCAAAACTTCAAGATACAGTTCAACACACCGCGATACACTGCTTTTGTAACATGGAGACATACCACCACATCGCCCCTCGAACTCCGAAAACCCGCTGTTATTTTTCTCTCCACCAACCAAACGGAAAACCTGATCAGGCCCACGTCCTCATCATACTTCTCGAGTCCATCAACGCTGATTCCTAGACCAACTAGCGGCCTAGATCTAGTCTCAGCTCATTTGAAGTGGAATACGACGGGATGGGAAGGGATATAAGATACGATAGAGTAGGCCGCCCTGGAAATCGAAGCCTGTGCTTCGGCAAGTGGGTTGAGCGTTAGTGGTGGAACGCCGTTGTTGCAAGTGCATACGCAGGTGGAAAGGCTCGTACACGTTTTGATGATGCAACTGTCACATAGTTATACAACAAATAGCTCCTTACATGGCCTCTGAGGGGTCATGTGGAGTTCAGATCGTAGTAGTTCACAAAAGCTTAGATCTGATAGTGACGTTGCTTAGCAAGGCACTACGCTATCTAGAGCGGCATGCTGTCGTCTGTCACTGGAGATGATACTTATGTCTCTTCGCGATACCATCCATTCCAGACGATTATGGCAAGAATCTGTGTAGAGCGGGTCGATTGTCCTCCCTGCTAGCGTGATTAAAGCGTTCGTCTGCCTTTGGCTAGGCTCGGGTAGCAAATACCTAACATATAATTCCGCAAGTGGTTATTTTATTACTTGATCTAGACTATATTTGAAGCTTCGCTGTGGCAAGTTGGCAATCTATATATTCATGCTGACCCCCGGCCCTCTATGAAACTAAGAGAACAGTGAGTACATTAATTACAATATGTATATTCTGGCCTTGAAATGTATTAACCTCGCTAAGCTTAACCTTCCGTATCTATACCCTTCCAGTTCCCTCACACAAACCCCTTCCAAGCCTAAACTAGGACCTGTCCTCTACCTAGTGATCTGCTTGGACTAGGCCGAACTAGACTAGAGTGACGCACCGCTATACATATTAGGAAGTCGCTAAGTGCACCAGGAAGGCGTTAAACCTCTATAGGAAACCAAACTAGACTAATCTTAAAATCCAGTCCAGTCTAGTCCAAGTAGATCACTAGAAGAGTAAGCGGAAGAGGATAGGTATCTACTTCCTACTCTGGCCGCCCTAGTCTATATTGATGTTGGCTCCCATGTCGATAAGAAGTCTCGCTACTGCTTTATAGCCGTTCCCTGAGGCCTGTAGGAGTAGTGTCTATCTATCTTTGTCGATAAGAAGTCTTGCTACTGCCTCGCGGCCGTTCCCTGAGGCCTGTAGGAGTGGTGTCCATCCATCTTTGTTGCTAGTATTGACGTCGGCTCCCTTGTCGATAAGAAGCCTCGCTACTGCCTCGTGGCTGTTCCCTGAGGCCCATATGAGTGGTGTCCATCCATCTTTGTCGCTAGTATTAACGTCGGCTCCCTTGTCGATAAGAAGTCTTGCTACTGCCTCGTGGCCGTTCCCTGAGGCCCATATGAGTGGCGTCCATCCATCTTTGTCGCTAGTATTAACGTCGGCCCCCTTGTCGATAAGAAGTCTTGCTACTGCCTCGTGGCCGTTCCCTGAGGCCTGTAGGAGTGGCGTCCATCCATCTTTGTCGCTAGTATTGACGTCGGCTCCCTTGTCGATAAGAAGTCTTGCTACTGCCTCGTGGCCGTTCCATAAGGCCTGTAGGAGTGGCGTCCATCCATATTTATCGCTAGTATTGACGTCGGCTCCCTTGTCGATAAGAAGTCTCGCTACTGCCTCGCGGCCGTTCTCTGAGGCCCGTGAAAGTGGCGTTTGGCCCCCCCAATCCATGTCATTGAGGGTCGGCACTGTCTGGAGAAGTAGTTTGACAATGCCTGCCCGACCATCCTGGGCAGCCCAAGATAGCGGTGTTCGATTTTTGTATTTTCTCAAGTCTTTCTTGCAGTTCAGACCTTCTGTAATGTCGACTTCGTTATAGATACTGGAAGGCAAGTTCAGAAGAGCAGCAACAGTATCTTTGTTACCATTGGCTAAAGCGGCAAACAGCGGGTACCCGTATCTCTCTCCGTAAACATGAATATGCGGATCCTCTTTGAGCCTTGTGCGGATGAGCCCCGAGAACCCTTTGTCTGCGAGAACATAGAAGAGACTTGCATCCAAGCCGTATTTACGATTCTCGTACTTTTCAAAAAGATTGGCGATACTGATCCAGTTGGCAAGGGGAAAATGAGATAGAAACTTGTCTTGAGGAATGGCATCCGCCGCAGCGTTGGCATGGTAGAGAACATGCTGGCTGGAATACTCTAAAAATGGGTACTCTTTTGAGATTTCCGTGGCCTCTGACTGCAGCTTGCTAACAGACACATGCACTGATAGATGATTCATATATGAGTTGCAATATTGCTTGAGTCTCTCATGGCTTAGACTCTTCCAGTCAAATCCAGGATTAGGCCATAATTCATGAAGACCCCCGTCTTTGATGAGAAAATCTCGTACGGATTCATGTATGAATTGCACGGTTGGCTGCTTGGCTTTCGTGATCTCAGCAAGTCCTTTCGAGGAGCTGATCACACATCTTTCGACGCTGTCACTAGTGTCTGGGGCGGCGGCATCTGGAATTTCGGGATCAGCCAGATCCTTCAAGGATAGTCCGGACCAGAGGGCATGATAGTACTCCTCCGGTCTTAGTGGCCGCTTTGCGTAGAGAATCCAGAGAATACATAACAGTAAATCCTCCATATTCTCATTGTCCCGCCTCAATATGTCTTTGAAAAGTTCACTCAAGCCACTCGGTACTTCCACGAATCTCTTTCTGAGAGCTAGGCCACCCCGTCGACTTTCTTTATTCAGGATTTTAACAACCAGCACGACCCACAGGAATACCCCGGCAGATTTCTCGAGAATTTGTGGTTGCAACTCTCCGACAAGGGTGGAATTTTTGATTCGGAGATGGCTTTGGATATAGTTAGCTAAGTCCTCGATGTGGCCTGGCTGATCCTCCAGTGTAAGTCGGATGCCTAGTCGTATGTCAATGTAGGGGTAATGACGACTAGAGAAACAGATTTTAAGCCGTATACGGTTTTTTGTGGAAGCTTCCGCTAGCTCTTCGAAGTATTGGACCATGTCCATAACTTGCTGCTCATCACATTCGTCAAGAGCATCTACGAAGCAAGTAAATGAGCGTTGACCAAGAGCTGAGACTGCGTTAAAGAAAAGGCCTTTGAGAATGTTCAAGGACGGGCACTTATGTTGGCTCTGAGGAATAAGCTCGGGATCGTGGAAAACTAGTTGGAGGTCGGGGAACCCTTCAAGGAGCTGCAAAAGCAAGGACCGGTACATTCCCGAAATGGATTTCTCTAAGAACTCGCCTCGGGCGTTGAAAAAGAAAGAGGCAGTGACGGCATGCTGACAACGATCTTTCTTTTTTGTCTTCAGGTATATGAACTTCATGATGGTTGACTTGCCAACACCTGGCTTACCCTTGATCCACAAAAAGCCATGATGCTGTACCTGGTTTTGAGGATCAAGCCATTCCTCGTACTTCGGGTGATGGAGAAACCACCGGCATGTTTTAGAATGAGCAGCTTCTATGATAGTCCTGCGAGAATCGATTTGCTCGAATTTGAGGGACTCTAGCAAATGCCGACGATAATGCGATACATCTTGATCTACTGATTGACTGAGAGCTAAAGTCGTAAGAAAAAGTCACAAGGCCTTGGAGCTGACTTACTAGAATTCGGCACGTATCCGGTCTCTGCAACCGCTTTGGCCACGGGCAACACCTCCAGTAACTCCCTTGCGTATGCGGCGGCGGTCGCTGCCGCATATCTTTGCCATTGCTTGTTCTTGTGGGAGTCTGAGTAGTCGCAGATTCCGCGAATTGGGAGACAAGGAAGAATATCCATCAGACCGGCGGTCTCCATTTCAAAACAGATGACATCTAGTTGTCGGGCAACCTTATCTCGGGTTCTGCCGTGCTTCATAACTTGGTTCCCTGAAGCGATCGCACCATAATGTATCATCGGATTGTCAGGTAGCCGTGTCCTTCGTAGCACTAACTTCGACTTGTCGCATCCGTCACAGCCAGTGCCTCCGTAGCCTTCATGATCATAAGTCGCTCGAAAAAGTCGATCCGGTGAGCTCGGGCAACTGTACTCGGGGTGTCTTTCCAGCTTCTCCCGCAGGATAGATGGGACTTGACTGGGCTGAAGCTCGTGTTTCGAACGGAGGGTGGACACGACTGTTCTGAGCAACTGGTGAGGCATCTTATAGATCGCTGTTCGCTGGGGCTGTCCGTCTCCGACAATTTTCTCAATATCATTTTGCATCACCCTTGTTCCGACGACGATGTCGCCCAAACGTACATCAGCCTTGCCCGGCACCCCACCGCCAATCCCCACCATCAAGCCCGCGCGGATCGATGAGAAGGTTCGCTTCATGTTCGTCACGACGTTCGCCGCGCTGATCGTTCCATACTGGTCTGCTGGCAGGCACGCAATGACGACCTTGTGCTGCTTGATGCTTCCCAGTATATAGGTGTTGCTGTCGTCTACATTTGTGGGCAGGGCTTCGTGAATCTCGTCCAGCATGGCTCGAGCTGCCGCCATCTCGATGGGGAGCGCGCAGATCCAGGCGATGGTGTAATGATCGTGTTGTGGGATGGTCGAACCGTTTCGCGGCTTATGAGCCACATTGCCTAGGTCATTGTAGAAAGTCTTCTGTCGCTTTGGAGGGTGAGACGAGTTTGTGTCAGCATAGTCTTCGTGCCAAAAACTCCCCCGATCCATCTCTGCAAGATGTATATCCGGCTACGATAAAATGTCCGGAGGGAAATGTCTGGTGAACGGCGATTATCGCATCTCGAAGTTGTACGATAGCCTTGTCGAGCGGTTAAGACGCTGAGACGCGTTCGCTGATTGCACAAGGGTCGAGCCCTTTGAGTCTTAACACTGCTCAGAATCCTAAGTCGGGTTCAATTATATTCTGAGCGTTTGTGTAATCCGCACGGCTACATGTCTTGCAATAAAATACCCCGCAGGTGTACAATGTAAGAAGTACGGGGTCACCTTGCATTAGCCAGGATTAGTGGCTCGCTTCCGCTAGAGGTACCAATCGACGTAGAAGCCCTGCATAAAATTGCACCCCGCAGCACGCATAGGGTTGGTAATGGCTTCCTAGTATTAGTGCAAGGGGTCCTTGGGGAGGGTCCCTAAGTGCTATGGATGCGGCGATGTACAAGAGGGTACTGGTGGGTGTATTTGGCTCGGTGAGTGGGTGGTCACTATGTATACAAGTAGGTACTAGGCTCTGTTGGATGTCGACCATCAATCGGTATGGGCTGGCTACACGTTCTCATTAGCTCATTACGCGGGGTCATTATCTAATAGAGCATGGGCTATCGCATTAGTCTAGCGCGGAACCTTTAACCTTGTCACGCGTGTGCAGCTCTGGGCCGCGGGCGACGAGATTTGATCCTTTTCACCCATCCCTCCCATCTACGCTCACACGATGAAAACTTACGCCCTTTTCGCTCTATGCAAAGGGCAGAATGAGAGGATGGTGCAGAAGAAAACAGAGTAACACACCCAACATGGGCTACCCGCATCTATGGACTACGATAGTTTTGTTTTCCTTACAGCTGGGGGATCAGAGATCGTATGTGCGATTGACGAGGGAAAAATCTTAAAGGAGTTTCACGACGAGGGAATTGATGTGGAGCGTCGAGCACCGGAACAACTTGGACCACATGTGAATGTTACCGGGTGTATCAGTGCAACGGGCGATGGCCTCATCTTCGGGCGCGGTCGACCTCTTCGGAAATTAATTAGAGAGAGTGGGTCGGAGATTCCATTGGATACGAAAATTCGCTGCCTCAAGGGAGCCGCAGAGGGAACGCGATATATGCATGATAAGCAAATTGACCACGCGGATGTTGGATGCAATAACTGGATTATAGCACACGACCACCTCAAGATTATCGATTTTGAGGGCTGCAGTATTGATGATGAAGAAGTAGGATCTTATTACGAGTGGTTTAGTTATAAGGAATCTACTCTAGAAATAAGCTGAAAAACTAACATTTTCGCATTCGGCTGTGCGACGTATGAAATTATAACGGGGAGACAACCATACGAAGAGCTCGTAGGTTTGGCGATGGAATGGTCCGTGTCAAGCAACTCTATGCTCAGAATCAATATCCAGAAGTCGAAAATATACCCCCGGTAATTTGGTACACAGCTGTTGGCATGGTACTTTTCACGAAGTTCAAGAATTAAAAGCTGCCAGCTTAACAGTTACTGGGACATCTAACTATTTCCCTCAAAGTATGATAGTGGGCATGATGGCGGCATTTTTAGACTTTCGGAGATCTTGGGGAAGATAGCGAAATTGAGATTTGATTGGCTATATGCAAGTTTTCAATATTAGAATGTATTTATTAATTGTCCTATGTTCTAGTTATCCTTTGACACTATTTAGTCATGAAGATCATGCTATCATACCGTCTGGCAATCGTTCACGGGCGAATATGTGGCATAACTTGCGTCCTCATAGCGCGCCTCCCCAACCGATGCACCTAAGTCCCTGCAAAACCCGGGATGTGTGTACTAAGGGCTGGATCATTTGCAGTGTTCTCGCATCGTGGCCCGGGCTTCAGAGAAGCTGGTCTTTGACACTGAACGTAAATAATATCTGGTGTAGTGTACCGGCACATGTTAAATATGTGTAAGAGCGGGATTACGGTGCCAGCGCTATTCAGAAGTTGTGTGTATAGAGCTACATCCTACAACGTTAGAATGGTATACAGAGTGCGATAAAAATAGAACAGGACATAGACAAGTATACTTGCGTGTCAGATGGACAAACGGAGCAGTGTGTAACTTCTGTAGCCTATCGTTTTAATACCTATGTTGCAACGAGAGGCTAACCCCTCTATCAAACCACATGACGCACCTGCTTGAACTGCTCCCTACCGAGGAATTCTTAATTTTCGTTTGCAAAACTCATCCTGAGCGTCGTACCCTAAGAAAGGCGGGTTTCTTAGCCGTTTTACTATGCTAGAAACCTGGGACTTGAGGTTACGCTAAATCGCGTGGTCAGGTAGGAGGTTAATAGCTGAGGCACAGAGTTATAATGATCAACGAGCTGGGATGAGATAGCGTAGTGAATTCTTGAACTACTATGGTGACATAGGTAGGTAGTGTTCTCGCTTTAATTCCCAAAAATCTGCGCGAGACCACAACAGATCACCCTACGGACCACTTCAGCACTTGGATTTTTTGTATTATTTAAATACATGCTGAAGGAATAAGATAGCTAAAAGGATTAGGAAAAATCTAGTATTTTAGTGTCTATATAGCGGTTTTTAGAAGTCCGCACAGGCAACAACTACCCCTGTTTAAATTACCTGCGGGAACGCTACCTACCTATACTATTATAGTAAGGTCCTATTCGGTGCGCAGCTGTTTTTCAAACTGTTTTTGCTATAGATAGCACCGAGTAGAGAAGCCAAGGGCGCCTTGGTCTACGCTGCTGGCCTTACTGAATCTAGCCAGACAAATTTAGGTACGTTTAATACGGCAGTTTTTTTTTTTCTTAACCTTATATAGTCTCTAAATATGCCCTACAATACCAATCTCGCGTATCAAATATAGGTTCGCGGAGCCGAGTTTCGCTGCATAACCGCAGTGCTAGAGCTAGCGCTACCCAAGATTATCGTACGGTTTATACGCCCGTACGCCCGTAAGCTCCTCCCCGAATTTGACGATTATAACGGCAACTAACGTGTCTGTACGCACCGTGCCCCTATTCACATCGTGCCCCGCCGAAAACTATAAGCATAGGCTAAAAACAAGGCTCTATAGCTAGTAATACTATTATATAATATTATAGAATCGAGGAAAGCGGAATATACCTTTCCAGGCAGAAATGCGCAAGTAATCGTATTCCGCCGTCTAAAAAGAACAAAGATGATACCTAACTAGACCTTGATAAAAAAGCACTAGAAGTAGCTAAGGTGGTAGTATACAAGGAGACGAGGCCGAAGATGTATTTTATCTGCTTAGGCAACAAGAATCTACCGATATAACTAAGCACACGCTCGTTTTATACCTCAGGCGATCTTAGCAAACATTTCAAGATAAAGTACCTAGCACAAGCTAGGGAAGGAGAATCTACCAGATATACAACTCCGCCAGTTCGACCAGACAACGAGATATACTAGCAATACCACACTCATAACGTCCACGGTGCCGTCTCATAAGCACTACATAAATTTGCACTACTACTCCTCTTACTTGAGGTCAGGTACCCCTCATTTTCCTCGGCACGGAACAGCGAGGAAATGACGGGCGAGTTTTAACATGTTCCCTCACAATATTGCAGCACTGACGCTATCGCAGTAGCACTTATTAGAGTCCATTTGTCGCCCAGCCCTAACACCCTCTCTTGCTAAAATTGCTGGGCGCTGACAAATGTCAAAGTATTCGCGTCGTGCTTACTCTTTGCATACCGAAGTACAAATAATAAGCCCTGGTTAATGGTCGTCTTACTCTACTTTGTCAGCTTTTCGCACATTAGGGCATAGTCCCGAACCGAATCCTTCAAAAATGCCGAAATTTGCTTAAATACTAGTCAATTATTAGTTATCTACACTCTATCGGTGTTAGAAAGAATAAGAGCAATAGATCAACTATAAGAAGACGTGAGGTCGCAGCAAGTCGGGATAGACGGAGTACACACAGCTACATTACTGAGCTAGTATTCCTTGTTCAAGATGCGTCTCTCGTCCTCTATGCTTATCCAAGTTGCTATAGCATCGCAGCTCATAGCTTCATACACAACCAAAGTGCCAATTTACAACCAATCCTACATTACTAAAGAGTTGACAACACTTGACGGGCAGACCTATGTATACGACTTCGCATCCGCGAAGGACTCTTCGAGGCCGACCCTCCTTCTCTTGCACGGCTACCCGACCTCACGTCATGATTGGGAACACCAAATTACCGCTCTCACCGCCGAAGGATTTGGCGTGATAGCACCCGACTTGCTAGGGTTCGGTGACAGTTCCAAACCGACGGCAATCGAAGCCTACAACATGAAGGCTATCTCCGGCCACTTGACCCAGATCTTAGACGCGGAGGGCTTGCGGGATGTGGTAGTGGTAGGCCATGACTGGGGAGCAGGAGTGCTGGCAAAGGCGGTGGCGTGGCATCCCCAGCGATTTACCAAGATTGCGATCCTAACAGTACCGTACATCCCCGCTGGGCAATTCTTCGATATCGACGCAACCAACAAACAGTCTTTAAAAACGGTTGGATACCAGCAGTTTGGGTACTGGTACTTTTTCAATAGCTGGGATGCAGCGGAACTGATGAGCCGAAATGTGCGTGCATCAACTACCCTACTTACTTCAATCTAGCGAATAGGTAGACCAATGTACTGACAACACGATCCTAGCTCGAGTCTTATTTCCACCTCGTATTCCCCACCAACGACTCCTCGTGGGGCGTCAACTTCGCCGACCTCGGATCCGCTCGCGCCTGGCTGAACGCCAACATCACCACGGAGCTTCCTTTGTGGCTATCAAACGACTACAAAGCAAATTGGCTACGTCAATACAGCCAGAAGGATGCGCTTACCGCCTCTCTCAACTACTACAAGGCCTTTATGCGCGGCGTTGACGCCGCGGATAGTGCGGTACTTACTGACGAGGATCGCACGCTGCGAGTGCCCGTGCTGGCCATCGGCTCGGCCAGGGACCAAATTAACCCTCCCGAGCAGCAAAGGCTTTCAATAGAACCGTGGGCTAGTGCTGGGTTTGAGCAGCGTATTGTTGACGCTGGACATTGGGTTTCGCTAGAGAAGGGAGACGAATTAAGTGAGATACTTATTGAGTTTATTAGGTAGGCTTTTATCTAACTACTCTCTAGAAAGAGATGTAATTAGGTAAACTACAACTATACTAATGTCTAGTTAAAGTAAATAGATTAGAATCTAATACTTTTATCTAATTTCTACAAATTTAAAAATTGATTATAAAAGATCTCTTCGTATATTTAGTTTTACTACAAGTACCTAAATGTAGGCCGAACCTATGAGGGACGGATGCACGAGCTATGTAAATAACGCTAACTACCCAGCACAGCTATTTCCTCCTGCAGAAGTGCCGCCACGGTCGACCGTTCATCTAGAACTACCGCAATTTCGTAGTCGGAATCTATTATCGCGTGTAGATTTAGCGGAATATTGTAAAAGTACTCTTGGCACATCTAAGAAATTGCATGGGTATACAAAAAGTACTTGAAAAGTTAATCACGTTACTCTATAGATGTTCTTCTATTCTAGGTGAACGCACGTTAATGGCTCTTCCTTTCTACATTGGCCAATGCGCTATTCAACGCGGCCGTGACGTCAACATGGAAAAGCGGCCTATTCAGCCCTTGAACGACCAGCTTCCTATTCGGCCTCACCTTTCTCTCCACACCACCGTACGCCTTGCTATACTCTAGTTGCTTATTCAAGCTCCCTTCTTCGCTCGCGGTGTCGTCGAGTTCCTCTGCTTTGAGGCCGCCGGCTTCAATATCGTTTGACGCTACCTGCGATGCTCGTGCAAGTTGGCGATTTTCTCGTGCTTCGGCTTCCGCGGCGGCGGACTGTGCGCCGCCGATTTCAGCGACACTGAAGATGGGTTTCCAGCGTTGGATGCTGCTGTTCTCGGTTGGTGGGGTATAGTAGCCGAAGCCTGCGGCTGCGAGGGCGCGCTTGGTCCAGCGGTTGTTGATGTTAGTGAAGTGCCAGTCTACCGTGTCTGGCGCGGCGTATTTGTCTAACTGGTTCCGTACATCGATTAGATTCTGGATGGAGGTAAGATCGACATTGTTGACCGAGGACATGTCGAGAATGATGGCCTTGAGTGTTGGAAGTTCGTCTGATTCTGCTTGTTCTTTGCCTTTACGTGGGCCAGGATCATTCCAGGGGCGGTCACCAGGGCGGCTGAAACTGGAAGGGTTTGTGCGGCGTGTTTTCTTGAAGATAGTTTCGGTGAGTTGGTCGAGATAGTGGTTTGCATTTGGATAATTGAAGCCTTCACTGAAGCGGTAGATGAAGATACCCGGATAGGGATCCTCGAGCTCAATAAGAGGGTTGGACCCATCATCGTGACCAATAGGAAGGAAAATGTTGCGCACAGAATCTTCACCCTCTTGTGGAGTCCTTCCAGGGCTAGACTCTTTCTTGTATTCATCAGAACGGTCGAGAAGATGGTCACCAACGACGGAATGGATCTTCGCACGGCCCATAAAGCGACCCTTGGCCTTAAATGCGCGGAACAGAAACAGGGCTGCAGATACAGATACTGTGGTGTAAATGCCATTCTCAATGGTGGTGAAGACCGTTACGATAACTCCAGCGAAGAAGATAATAACCTCGAGAGGAGATATCCTCCAGAACTGATAGACGGTGTTTGGAGGTGTAATGAGATCGCCGACAGCGTGTATAATGACAGCTGAAAGCGCAGCGTTCGGAATATACCAAAACATTGCAGGTAGGGCATAAATAGCAAGCAGAACGATAACAGCCGTGATTACACCAGCGAATGGGGTTCTCACGCCAGCTTTCGACTTGATAGCAGTGCGTGAAAAAGAACCAGTCGCTGGATAGGCTCCAAGAAATGGGCCCAGGCAGTTGGTTACCCCGATAGCAACTAGCTCCTGTGAGGGGTTGATGACATAGTTGTTGACTCTTCCGAATGATTTTGCGATAGAAATATGCTCGATTAGGAGCACAATTACGGTTGATGGCAATTCAGATGCAAAGGATGAGATGATATCTGATGTGATGTGGGGTACACGTGCGTGTTTAAATCCTGCTAATGGTCAGTAATACACAGTGAGTGGAATGTCAATCTTACCTCGTGGTACGGTACCGAGAGTCGTAATGACAGGTTTTGTTTTGTTTGCCCGGTGTTCGCGATTGACCAGATAGCTGAAAAAGATATACAGCAGAATGACAAAAGCCGTTCGGAGGGTGTTAATGAAGAAGAATGTCTTCGCCCTGCTCGGGTAGCGCTTTGCGAGAGAGTTGCATACAAAGCGGATCAGATACAGCAAGAAGAGAGCGGTAAGACCGAACGAGGCATTGAGATTTGATCGCCCTAGATGTTTCAAAATGTTAATAGCTACCTTGTATGTCGAATCTCGTGTTGAGAAGCCAGTGATGCCCATCATGGCAGGAACTTGCCCAACAGCAATGTTGATTGCAGAACCAGTCATGAATGCGGATATAGCAGGCAGCGAGATCAGATCAACAATCCACCCTAACCGTGCCAATCCCAAAAAGATGACGATGGCGCCAGATATGATAGCCAAGGAAGACGCGACGATATCCCTCGGTACACCAGGTAGTCTTTCCTCGGCTTTTAGAATCACGGAGCCGGTGACGGTTGACAGAACTGCGACGGGACCAATAGTGATATCTTTTGAGGTGGCGAAGAGCCAATAAATCAGCACGCCCATGAAGGATGAATAGAGTCCGAATTCTGGAGAAAGTTCGGCTAGCTTGGCATATGCCATACTCTGGGGGACGACGACGGCACCGACGGTGATACCTGGATGATTTAGCGGGTGTTGAGAAGGAATTCTGAGCTTCTTACCGGCTACCAGGTCGCCAGTTAGCCACTGGAGATTGTACCGAGTGATCCAATGGACGAATGGGAAAAGACTGTAAAGGTACTGAAAAATCTCATGACTGGATGGAAACGCCCTGCATAGCCACTCCCAGGCAGTAGGCTCATCCTCAACATATGAGTCCGCCGAGTCGATTGAGAAAACGCTCTCTCCTCGTGTGATGCGGTCTGATCCGGTTTCGTTGCGATAGTGTAGATCTATGCCAAGAACCTTTGCAAGGCCATGGCCGACTTTGGTGGCCGTTCCAACCATGGTGGGGACTGAGGTGGAAACAATCGATGGTGGCCTAGTAGACGGAGGGCCTTCGTGCTAGAGCGAAAACGTGCTGTGTATCAGGGTAGATCTAATAGGATCTAACAGGATCAGACAAGCTTCAACAAGCTCACACTGACTACCGCGCACTCGGGAGCTTATGTACAATGGCACACAAGCGGGCGAGGGATTAGGATGTTGTGAAATGTGCTAGATGGCCGAACGAATAGCACAGGACGGGCTGGGGTCGTCTGAATAAGCACCAATATCGAGATAATTGCGACACGTCCTGGTACTGAATTCGGCAAGGTGTGCTCCTTTAAAAACGCCCCCGAATTGCTTGACCTCGTGGTGGAATTGCGTGATAGAATGCTTTTTTTTTAAATGGCCAAGGCAAGGAAACGAAAAAGGCGTGACCAGGTCCTGGTTGGACAGGGGTAGATACTGTGCCTAAGGTCGAGGCAGCGGGTCATGTAAGTAGCAGTGAACATCTTAACGGACAGAAAATTGGATCCCACGTGGAAAAGCGCAAAGCTCTTACAGATGACATAGTGCTGTTTGTGCCGGTTGACTATGGGTCTGTTGGTGTGCTAGGAGTCTTGACGCTATTTGGCGCGGACATTTCGGTCAAAGACAGCACCAATTTGCAAGGATGAGCGGGTGCCGGCAGGGATAATGGCTTGTGGACCTCATGGGCGTTGACCTGCTGGGCTTAGCATCCAATGATGGTCGGCGCGCTGCCGTATTGCGTGCTCGGAGGTACAGATGTCGTCTTGCCCATGTGGGAACGTCACGCTGATGCTTGCCCCTAGCCAGGCGTCGGCAGTGGCAAGACAGACGATGTTCGGGTACATCCACGGAGAACTTATGATACCCAGAGCTGCAAACCTCCAAAAGAGAAGATGATGTCTATATAAGTGCGACAATGCCCAATCTGCTACCAAAACTGTGGTGCTTCGGTAGATGTGCGTGGGACACTGATCACAGTTTACGGCTACGGCTCGTCGGGGGTATGACGTAAACCCTGCGAAGTGGATTATTCTCCAGATGTAGAAGAACGATGTGATCTTACGCCTCGTTTCGGATCTCGTTTGCGTATACCCCGGTCGTATTCCCGGGTAGATAGAGTGTGGATAGAGTGATGGGTTGGATTAAGCTTCGAGGAAGGGAAGATTCGAGCAACCGCTTCTGATTGGCCAGTTGCCGTATGCGAGGCTGGGACTACCTCACGCATTCAAGCGGGTCATGAATAGCACAAGTATTCACGTTCATGGCAATTTAAAGTAATGGTCTCTTTGCCATGGTTATCCATTCAACATCTACAAGCCTCCAGACTCTTGTTTTTCGTTGAAGCTATCTATCAACAGATTTTGACAACATAGGTACTAACTTTGTAACTTCAATGCGGCATTATTACATTCATTTTAAAAAATCTTGCGTTTAATTCATTGTTTTAAAGAGTTCTAGCCTACGTTATGGTGGTTACCAGTGAAGCTTATCACCAGTGGCAGACTACGAGCAAATATCGTCGAATTGTCGGCAGAAAAAGTATCTCCGAAAGATAGAAAGTTCCGTTTTCAACCAACAAACCCAATCTACCCTACAGGTATGCATGATATCGCAAAGCTAGTTACAAATTCTACTTGACAGGTAGTTCAGATCAGAACGCGATATCTGGATGGAGCGGTCTCCTCGTTGAGGCACGCGACACTTATCAACCGCGGGGCTGAATGGTTGAATCTCGGCCGCGCAATTGACCTACCGAACGACCATCACAGTAACATCGGCAGCGCCACTAAGCTTCGTCCTCCAACCATATAGCTAGAATCCATACGCTTGTAAACATGAGTCACACTCATTGGCTCCCGCATTAGGCAAGCAAGTGAGAGCTTATATCCGAGGCAGCCGTTTTGTTTCCGCACAACTTATAACATTAACGATTGTACGTTTCTTCTTCTCTTTCTCTTCTTCTTCCTCACCTCTCTCCTGTACTGTTACCTCGTAAAATACTGCCTTTTAGCTAAGGCTGGTATTCTCTGCGAAAACAAGTACTCGCTACGATCTGATTTCGCTTTGCGCAACGAAGCGAATAATGCCCCGCCCAACAATTCTATCGCGAGCCAAGGACTTCCTCGGAATCACATCGCTGAACTCAATTGGACGGGATGCATACATTATCATTGCACTGCGCTCTCTGCGCATGTTCACGTCTGGAATACCAAGCTTGATCCTCGCGCTGTTCTTCGCCTCGCTTAAATTCCCGGATTCGCGTATTGGAGTCTTCATGACACTGACGCTGCTCGGCGATGTGATGCTCTCGTTGCTGCTCACGCTTGTGGCGGATAAGCTTGGAAGAAGACGGATTCTGTTCATGGGGAGCGTCATGATGGCTGGATCTGGCGTTGTGTTTGCTCTCTCGGAAAGCTTTTGGATATTACTCATCGCAGCTGTTTTCGGCATCATTAGCGTGACGGGCGCTGATTGTGGGCCGTTTAGAGCGGTTGAAGAGAGTATTCTGAGTGGACTGACAGATGAGAAGACAAGGAGTGATGTTTTGACATGGTATGTTACTGCAACAACCATGGCGGGTGCCATAGGCGCCGAAGTTGCTGGAAGAACTGTACAAGTACTCGAGAAGAGAAGTGGGAATACAACCAAGGCTTTCCACGCACTCTTTTGGGCATATGCTGCCTTTGGAGTACTCGGGAGCATCCTGTGTATGGGTTTAAGTAAGAGATGCGAAGCCGCTGGCGAGAAACGAGCGGAGATGGCAGAAAGAGGACGAGGTGGTAATGACGGCGAGGAAGAAGAGGTCTTGCTAGAAGCCATGACACCAAGTACCACTGATGGCTTTGAAGATGGAGCACGTAGTTCACGAGGCCGTGACACTACGTCGCACCCGCAAAAAAACCAAAATTACTTCAGCCAAATCTCAAAAACTACACGTTCCATTATGTACAAACTATGGATCCTTCTCGCTATCGACTCGCTCGCCGACGGCATGACGCCATATTCGCTGATGAATTACTACGTCGACCAAAAATTTCATCTGTCAAAAGCGACTCTTGGCGACATAACATCCGCTTCGCAGTTCTTGTGCGCATTTAGCGCGGTGTTTGCTGGTCCACTAGCCAAACGTATTGGTTTGATCAACACAATGGTGTTCACGCATCTTCCCTCTTCCATCGCCAGCGCATTTATCCCATTACCATCTAGCGTGGGTTGGACGGTTGGCCTCTTGCTCTTCCGTGCGGCGCTCAACAGCATGGACCAAGCTCCTCGCACTGCCTTTATTGCCGCAGTCGTAAGGCCCGAGGAGCGCACCGGCGTAATGGGGATTACAAGCATGGTACGTACACTCACTCAGAGCGCGGGCCCAACAATCACCGGGCTGTTATCGAGTCATGATAATTTCTGGGTCGCTTTCCTTGCAACAGGTATATGCAGAATCACGTATGATCTAGGCCTGTGGGTATTGTTTGTCAATGTTAGAGTAGATAAGGATGCAGGGAGGGAAGATGAAGTTGAAAGTGTGGAAAATGAGGCTTGGAATGGATTGCTGAGTGACACTGAGAGTGATGAGAGTAGAGAGAGCGACGAAGGAAAGAGAAGTAAAGATTTTGACAATGGGCAAAAGGTGGTGTAGTCTGACTATTGAAGTCGGACGGACGCATCAACATTTGAGCATGATACTGTATGCACTCTTCCATAGAAGTGAATTCGAAATCCTGCCGACCTTGAAATTGTGCAATTCTTGTTAGAATCATCCTTTTTGCATTTGGAACGAGTAGCATTGAATCCTTGGAAATGATCGATCACGGTGTGCAGTGTGGTCAGTTCGTGTCTTCCACCGCTTCTGTCTATTGGGTATCTTTGGCTTGAAATCGGCTACGTAGGAGGTTGCACAGCAGGAGACGGAGTCGCCTCGACCATCCCAGCATCCAGTTTTGCCTTTTTGTTCTTCTTCTGCTGCCGCTTAGAGATAGGCGTTTTTATCTCTGACTGCTGCGCTGGCGTGCCTTCTGAGCTGCCCCCAGGTCGTTTGCCATTCTGATTCTTGCTTGCTGTGCTCTTCTGCGCTGCCTTTTCCTTCATTTCGGTTGGAGGCGGGGCTACTGGTGGCTCACCACCATGGACAATATCGATGATGCCTTTGAAACTCTGTCGCTTGAGTCGTGCGTGCTCTACTACACTTCTTGGTTCTTTCGTTAAACCATTCTTTCCCTTTTCCGTTCCGAGCCCCCATACGGAAGCGAGGTTGATGACGTCGCTCGGTGCCCGTATGCCCAGAGCGCTACTGGCTTCTGAGCTAAAGATCAGTCCTCGGCCTCTGGTTACCCGGATGAGCTGTGTGGCGTTGCTGATGAGGTTGCGCTTTGCCATAGGATCGTTGGAGAGGATGCCCTGACCATAACATAGTTCAATCTTGATACCACGCGCGACTGCAGCTCCCAGCATGGGAAACTTGAAGTGCTTTTCGAATTTCTTGGTCAAATCCAGGGATATTATGTCGACATCAAGGCTTTGGCATGCTTGCTGCAAGGTGCGCTCATCGGTGGGCCGAGCAGCGACAAGGTCGTAGAGCTGCTGCAGTTGGGGTATACGAAAGTTGGAGGCGGCATCGGTAAGGAAGATGTTGCATCGTCGCAGAATGCGCAGGTGTGGTGGTTTGGGAAAAGGAAGCGCATTGGTGACAGGTGACGTCTGGGGGACTGTGAGCAGCTGAAGTGGAGCACGAGTTTCATGCCCTCCTCCAAACGTACCAGGTCGGCCGGCAGTTTCCCAGAAAATGAGTGTGTGAGGGCAATTACATCGTATCCTACTACACTGCGTCAATTCCTACACGCCCACCAAGCAGCCGCGCACTCACACTCGTCGAGAAAGACAACGGTCCGCTGCAATTCCCTCGTCGCATCGCTCCAGGGCACGTGCAAGTCGTGGAACATGCTCGCAGCGAAGAAAAGGGTATGGGCAAGTAAGTGAGGGCAGTGTACCCAGGTACCTGTCTCTGCTCCCTCCGACCAACCGCATCACGTGCCTCGCTAAGTCCCACAGCCCGGACAGCCACAAGCAGCAGCACCAGCCTGCACGACGGCCACGCGCAGTCAGACGTCAAGCTCGGCATCAGAGCGCCCACCAACAGAGCCCAGCCACACCAACTCCCACCAACACCCGCCGAGGCCGTTCCAGCACGCGGCCGCCGTCACTTTCCTTGGTACAGGGCAGCTGCGCTCGGCGTGCTTGCTGGCGTTGCATTTGTCCTGCTTCGTCCCGCTTCCCTCCGCCTCGACTCCGTGACCGCCCCACCATCTCCCTCTGCACCACCACTCGCCAGCCCTTCTGTGCCGTCCACCACTATCGCTGGCTCGTCGCCGCCTACCCAACAGCCCCCATTGCCCGGCATGGCGCTGAACAACACCACTGGCGCGACCAGCATCGCGCGTGTCTACCCAGACGTCAACGCGAACATGCCCCGCTCCTACTGGGACTACGACTCGGTCAACATTTCCTGGGGCGTTCTGGAAAACTACGAAGTTGTTCGCAAAATCGGCCGGGGAAAGTACTCGGAGGTTTTCGAGGGCATCAATGTGGTCAACTACCAGAAATGCGTCATTAAAGTGCTCAAGCCCGTCAAGAAGAAGAAGATAAAGCGCGAAATCAAGATCCTGCAGAACCTGTCTGGCGGGCCCAACATCGTCTCGCTGCTAGACGTGGTGCGCGACAACCAGGTTAGTGATGGCTCCGACTGGGTTGGCGACTGGGTATTTTTATCTCGCCCACTGCGGGTTGTTTACTATTCCTGCTAACGCGCCTCGACCCAGAGCAAAACGCCTTCATTGATATTCGAGTATGTCAACAACACCGATTTTAGGAGCCTGTATCCCAAGTTCCAAGACTATGATGTGCGGTATTACATAAACGAACTCCTCAAAGCACTCGACTATTGTCATAGCAAAGGCATCATGCATCGAGATGTAAAGCCTCATAATGTTATGATTGATCACGAGAAGCGAAAAGTCGGTTGCTCGCCCCTCTAATACTGAATACAGACTTACAAATGATAGCTCCGGTTGATTGATTGGGGTCTCGCCGAGTTCTACCACGCCGGCACGGAGTACAATGTGCGCGTCGCCTCCCGCTATTTCAAAGGGCCAGAGCTGCTCGTCGACTTCCAAGAGTATGATTACTCACTCGACATGTGGTCGCTAGGTGCCATGTTTGCGTCCATGATCTTCAGGAGGGAACCATTCTTTCATGGCCAGAGCAATTCAGACCAACTTGTCAAAATAGCAAAGGTTTTGGGCACGGAGGACTTGTTCGACTACCTCGACAAGTACGACATCGAACTCGATGCTCAGTACGACGACATTCTTAGCAGATACCCGAAGAAACCGTGGCACTCGTTCATCAACGCTGAGAACCAGCGGTTTGTAAGCAACGATGCAATTGACTTCCTCGACAAGCTCCTCCGATATGACCATCAGGTAAGTCTCATTATGCACACCACAGTACATATGCTAATTGCCACCAGGATCGTCTCACAGCCCAAGAAGCCATGGCACACCCTTACTTCGCTCCCGTCCGACAAGCTGCCCAGCAAAATAGCAGCAGTGCGACATGATTGATACCCCTTTCAGTAAGTAAAACTTAGGTAATGGCATGAATACAATAAGCAGTGGGGTCCTTGCATCACTTATGCGGTCCATAAACACCCCCGAGCCAACATCTACCTCATCATCACCTCTCATGTCAATCTGGGTCATGGTTGACGGGGGCTGGACCTTCTTTTTGCATATGCGCTTCATGTTATGGCTGCTTGGTGAGGGATTGGCTGAAGGGACGCACTACATTGGTAGCAAGCGTTGCAAGCATTGCATGGCGTTAGTAAAACAATACATACATGTACTCAGCAATTTCTGTGCACAGTCGGGCGGATCCGAAGCTGTGACGGCGAATTCCTATCGCAGTGACTCGACGGCTTTTTGAGGCGATCATTTTGTGTGGCTGTCCGACGTGGTATGTGCACCTGTTCGGATAGGTACCTCTGCGATTGCGGGGAGCTATCTAAAGTTGGCTTGGCTTGCGTTGAGTCAAACAGCATGACTGGACTTTTTGGAGCTCATTCATATGCCGCCCCGCGCACCTGCATTCCGCACTGCTGCTTGCAGACGATACCTCAGATACCCAATATCGCCCCCCCGTGTTTTTGCGCTGTGCACACTGCAATTGCGACCGCGTCCTCCCAACTTCTCCACCACTGAGCGCGTGCTCACATCCCACTATACAACCCCCACCATGGCGCTCAATGCCAGCTCCCATAACGCCACTGGTGACAAGACCGGACCCACCACTGCTCCTCCCTCTGCTGTCAGCGAAGATGTCAAGAAAGACCTCCTCAATGCTGCAGATGCCGACGGCGTCGGTCAATCTGCGCCAGGTCGTGAGAATGAGAAGGGCGTAGAGAAGGAGAAGACGGCTAAAGAGCTCGAGAAGGAGCGAAAGAAGGCAGAAAAAGATGCTAAATTCAAGGCGAAGAAGGCTGCTCAGGCGTCGGGCGGTGCTGGCCCAGCGAAAGAGGGAGGTGCTCCAAAAGAGAAGAAAAAGAAGGGCAAGGAAGAACAACAATTGCCCGAGTTTGTTGAAGAGACGCCCAAGGGCGAAAAGAAGCGCCTGCAGAGCTTAGATGGCCCATTCACCAAGGCATACATACCCAAGGTCGTCGAGTCTGCTTGGTGTGAGTCATCCGCATACACAATTCGCCTCGAGTCATACTAACACAATCCAGATGACTGGTGGGACAAGGAAGGTTTCTTCAAGCCCGACATGCCGAATGGCAACGTCAAGGAAGCTGGCCACTTTGTTATTCCAATCCCACCACCAAACGTCACGGGTAAGCTACATTGTGGACACGCGCTTGCCACCTCGCTACAGGATGTTTTGATCCGATGGCATCGCATGCGGGGCTACACTACGCTCTATGTACCCGGATGCGATCATGCCGGTATTGCCACACAAAGCGTTGTCGAGAAGATGCTTGCAAGGCGTGAGGGCAAAACAAGACATGACCTTGGCCGACAAAAGTTCATTGAGCGAACCATGGACTGGAAGTCAGAATACCACCAGCATCTCACTCATACTTTGAAACGTATGGGTGGATCATTTGACTGGACCCGTGAAGCCTTCACAATGGATAAGAACTTATCCAATGCTGTCACTGAGAGTTTCGTCAAGATGCACGAGGATGGACTCATTTACCGGTCAAATCGCCTTGTCAACTGGTGTGTCCAGCTTAACACAGCTCTCTCCACTATCGAGGTCGACAACAAAGAACTCACAGGCAGGACTGTGCTCTCTGTTCCTGGATACGAGCGCAAAGTCGAGTTCGGTGTCCTGACTCACTTCAAATACCCCATCGAGGGCACAGACAAGTTCATCGAGGTCGCTACTACACGTCCAGAAACGATGCTAGGTGATTCGGGTATTGGCGTCCACCCCAAAGACGAGCGTTATAAGGACCTTGTTGGGAAGAACGCCAGGCATCCTTTTGTTGACCGACTCCTCCCAATCATCGCAGATGAGTATGTTGATCCTGAGTTTGGTACTGGTGCTGTCAAATTGACGCCCGCCCACGACCCGAACGATTTTAATCTCGGAAAGAAGCACAATCTGGCGTTTATCAACATTCTCAACGACAACGGAACGCTGAATAACAATACTGGCAGTTTTGAAGGCCAGAAGCGCTTCGACGCTCGATATACCGTTGTCGCAGCGCTGGAGGAGAAGGGCCTCTTCGTCAAGAAAGAAGACAACCCGATGAAGGTTCCTATTTGCTCAAGGTCTGGTGACGTCGTTGAGCCGATCATGAAGCCACAGTGGTGGATGAGTATGAAGGGCCTGGCCAAGAATGCTGTCGAGGTCGTCGAGAACGGCGAGCTCAAGATCCGGCCTGCAAGCTCTGAAACTATTTACAAGCACTGGATGAACAACATTCAAGATTGGTGTTTGTCGCGACAGCTGTGGTGGGGCCATCAAATTCCTGCCTACTTTGTCAACCTTGAAGACGGGAGTGACGAAGGTGAAAATGAGTCATGGGTCACCGGCCGAACAGAGGAGGAGGCGCAGAAGAAAGCAGAAGAGAAATTCCCGGATAAGAAGTTCACGTTGAGACGTGATGAAGATGTGCTTGACACATGGTTTTCAAGTGGACTCTGGCCTTTTAGCACTCTCGGATGGCCAGAAAAGACCACGGACTTTGAGAAGCTCTTCCCAACTTCGGTCCTGGAAACTGGCTGGGACATTCTTCCCTTCTGGGTTGCTAGAATGATCATGATGTCTCTCCACTTGACTGGCAAGGTCCCGTTCACAGAGGTCTACTGCCACTCTCTGATCCGCGATTCGGAGGGCAGGAAGATGTCGAAGTCACTCGGTAATGTAGTCGATCCTGTTGACATTATGGATGGCATCACCCTTGAAAAGTTACACGAGCAGTTGAGGAATGGCAATCTTGACCCCAAGGAGCTGAAGACAGCAGAGAAGTACCAAAAGACCTCGTTTCCACAGGGTATTCCGGAATGTGGTGCCGACGCGCTCCGCATGGCGCTTGTTGGATATACGACCGGAGGGGGTGACATTGCATTTGAGGTTTCTGTTATTCATGGTTACAGGAGATTCTGCAACAAGATCTACCAAGCAACCAAGTATGTTCTCGGGCGGCTAGGAGATTTCACGCCTCGCGCAAATATTGCCAAGTCAGGGAATGAGTCTCTTCCTGAGCGATGGATCCTGCACAAGCTCACAACCTCGGCAAAGAAGATTAATCACCATCTTGAGCAGCGTGAGTTTTCACTGGCAACACAGGTGTCTTACAAATATTTCTATGAGGTGAGCATTACCCTACAGTTGTTGGACATAGACTGATGTGCAATAGTTCTTGTGTGATACATACATTGAGAACAGCAAAGCGATCTTCGATGAAGGTAGCGACGCCGAGAAAGAGAGCGCCAAGCAGACTCTCTATACTGCTATTGAGGGTGGCCTGACCATGATTCACCCATTTATGCCCTTCTTGACAGAAGAGCTCTGGCAACGTCTTCCACGTAGGCAAGGCGACAAGACACCGTCTATCACTGTTGCCTCGTTCCCACAATATCTTGAGGATTTTGACGACAAGACCGCCGAAACCGAGTATGAGCTTCTTGTCGACTCCGCCAAGGGTCTGCGTTCTCTCACTGCCGAATATGCCATCAAGGATGGTGCCAAAACCTACATCCAATCTCTCGACGATGCCGCGCACACCATTCTATCTTCGGCTACATCTCTACCATCAATCAAATCACTCGCTGGTAAAACCGTCGCAGACATCTCCATTCTCGCGCCCTCTGACCCTGCGCCAACGGGCTGTGCTGTGTACACGGTTGGCTCCGCTGCAACCGCTTATCTCGACGTCAAGGGACGCATCGAGATGGATAAGGAGATTTCCAAGGCGCAAGAGAGGCTGAGCAAGGCAAGCGAGTTGATTGCGCGCCAGAAGAAGATCATGGATAAGGAGTGGGAAGAGAAGGTTAGCGACGTCGTCAAGGAACTGGAGAGGAACAAGCTTCGGGATGCAGAGACGGAGGCGCGAAATTGGCAAGCTAGCATCGAGCAGTTTGAAAGGCTAAAGCTAGAGGGATAGAATCCGTAAGTAAAGAAAAAGTTGTATTCGTGTGTATTTAATAGAACGGGACATGTCATTGCAAACACCGTCCCTCGTCTCCCCCAACACCCTCTTCTCCTACAACGACAACGACGCCCCGTCGATATACTTCTTCTCCACACCCATCCACTCCTCCACATTCTCCATCATCCTCACATTCACACACGTTATGCCCCCAGCGAGCGTCGGGTCCACACTCCGCGCCATACAGCTCGCCCCACACGTCCCGCAGAAATAATGCTCGACCTTACACGACCCGAATGTATACGACTAGAATTGCGACATCAGCACAGCCCCAACGGTGGAATCACCATGCATGCACGCACGCGAAACGCCTCCATGCTCCCCTTTAGAAACTCAACGTCCTTGGTCGCTGGATAGATGCTCAAGTACCCGTTGCGCGTGCAGATGGAGCAGTTGCACTGGGTGATGCGCACGGCGGGGTCTGCGAGGGGCGTCGTTTTCACCGTGTATCTTTTTTTTGCTTTTGTCAGATGCCGTATTGAGGGGGGTTGGGTGTGCGGTACTTGAAGGCGCCGCAGTGGCATGATGCGGTGTATGTTTTGGTTGGGGCGGAGGGGTCGGGGAGAGTAGGGATGAGGTTGGAGTTTGCGAGGTCGGTGAGTTGGGTTGGGGACATTTTGGTGTGGTGTGGTGTGGTGGGTGTGTTTGGAGGTTGGAGGGGAGGGGTTATGTTGGGGGTGGAGATGGATGCCTGGAAAAGGATGTGAAGGTATGGGGTTTAGGCGTCCGTTTTTGCTTTCTGGTGTCCCGGTTTGCGAGTGGACCTTGGTGTGGTTGGAATCTCACCATGCCAATGGCGCGTTGCTCTCTTGTGTAAGCTGGCTCCGCTTTTTATTGCTTTTACGATGCTACCTCTCAAATCTGGTCTGATAAGCATAATTAGGAGGGTTTATTAATACAGTGTACGGCATAACATCAGGCATCAATATTGTTTTGAGCTTCAAAGGAATGTACGGTATTTCGCTACATTCAATTTGACCAAAGTAGAACTTTTAGACTTGGCTATTTTGATGCATTGTGAGGTGTCTTGCCAATTCCTGTACCTTCCTGTCATATACGCATCTTGTTAGTATCTTTTTCCATCTGCGAGTTTGAGCTTCAGACTCTTGGGATCCACGGCATCAAACATGCGTACGTTGACACACGTCATGCCAGCGAAAAAGTTGGGGTCTGTGATTACCACGTCAGTGGTTGCCAGAAGCACAGCACAGTATTTGTGCTCGGTTCCTACATACCAATGCTCCGAGCCATGCAGCTTGCACCACATGTGCCGCAAAAGTAATGTGCGACTTTGGGTTTGGGACCGAAAGTGTACGACTGCAAGGTAAGGTTAGCGCAGACCGCAAAGAAGTTGATCATGTAAGAGAGCCGCTCATCGCTCGAATTGTACACTTGGGCACTTCGTACAATATCGTAGATCCAAATAGAAGACTTACTCGTAATTCAGAAAAATCCCCTTTGGTGAAGGTGATGTCCGCGTTAAGAGGGTAGATGAACAGGTATCCGTTGCGGCTGCAGATGCTGCAGTTACATTCTGGGCGTAGTGATTAGTGCATGCCCGCGTTGCGATTTCATGTACCCACCCGTGACCTCGGCACTGGGATCGTCAAGTGGAGGAGATGCAGTCACAGTGTAGGAAAAGGCGCCGCAGTGACAGGACGCATTGTCTGTTAAAGCGCCTCTACGTTAGATACGCAACGTACACTGATGATTTTTTGAGCTGAGTATGCATACAGG
The DNA here is from genome assembly GCA_028458525.1 of Ophiosphaerella herpotricha. NCBI lineage: Eukaryota > Fungi > Ascomycota > Dothideomycetes > Pleosporales > Phaeosphaeriaceae > Ophiosphaerella > Ophiosphaerella herpotricha. The sequence goes on from JALNQK010000042.1 coordinate 80,443, forward strand.
TTTTCCTTGGGGCTGAGGCGGCGGGTGCGCTGGGCAGGGTGACTTCGGGGTTGGCAGTGTCTGACATGTCGGAAAAACGATGCTATTTTGAAAGCACGGTTTTGCAAGAAAGAGCTGATGAGTAGCTGAGGATATCGAGCAGCGATCCGTTCTTATATGAGGTTCTAGCCGCAAGGATAGCGCATTGGAGGCGTCCAAAGGGGAACTTCAGCCCGTGTCGCAGCGAATGAGGGGCACGATGCTCGCCACCAGCGCGCCGGGAACGCGAAGTCAGCTGAGAGGCGATTCATCTACGCGCGAGATGCTGCTCGCTTGTATGCATGCCTGAGTCACAGAGAGCTATGACAGTGAATCGAAACTGTGTTTCTCTCTAGCTTGGGTTGATGTAGAAGAGTCTAGAGGTAGAAAGGTCCGGCATTGCTTGGTGGGTCGAACGACTAGTCTAAATGCGTACTCTTGTGGGCGGAAAGGGTGTATTTCTCGTGTATCATAGGGAAAGCAGAGCCAATATCTAGGGCATACGTATGCAAACATCAACCACACCGCTCTCATTACCCCTCAAAGCACCTTTTCTCTTGATTCTTGAATCTCGGTTCCAAGATCACCGTTACCTTCCCCACTACCCCCGCCGACCTGCTGCGCTCCCTTCTCGCTCCACTCGCCAGCCGTGACATCCAATGCTCTCGTTGCGCCTTCTCTCTCGCTGCTTCTTCGCTCATAGAAATCGTGCACATCTTCGCAACCCCTGGGTACGCGACACATCTTCCTCGCCTCCATTGGTGCTGTTCTCCACAGTATTTCTCTAACTTCCTTACCGACCTTCTCGATCGCGTCCATGGCCCAGAGCACGTCAAGATGCTCGTAACCCTCGATGATTTTTGAGCATACAACATCAACAAACGGCTCACGGCCTCTCTCGAAGCGACGAAGAAGACGACGACCGTCGACTAGGTCATCTGAGCCACAAACCCATAATGCAAACGGTGGTGTATTTGGTCCATACCATGCATAACGTGCATTTTTATTGTTTCGTCGACATAGTCCATGCCTGCTTTTTTTGAGTGCTGTCGTATCGGACTGGGAGTTGGACGTTTCTCCAGAAGGCTTTGCATTGGCAACGTTGTGATCTTCTTCTTCGTCCTCTTCTTCCTCTATTGTCTTCTCTTCATGCGTAGCCAAAATGCACTTCTGCTTAGCAAAGCACTCCCGGCCGAGCCACCATCTCATACTCTCTGCGCTCACGTAGACTGGAGCGAATTGGAACATTCGATGCCTCAAATCTCGCTCCCAACGGTCGTCGGTCCAATTAAACAGGAATGCGAAGATGCGATACCCCATATCTCCATAAAAACGACCTGGGAGAAGAAAGTGCATGGTCATCATGAAGGGAATAAATGCGTGAATGCCAAAAACCATTCGAAACATGAGAGGGCTTATAACGCTCATAAACTTGAACTGTGCTTTGCCAATAAGCGGGCCTGCGTATGCTGCAGGAGCCAGAGCACAAAAGACTGAGATTTTTTCCCCAATCTCCGGTCTCTGCTCTTTTGCGAGGGCAACGAGCGTTTGTGTTGTGCCTTGACTGTGAGCAATAAGACCTAGTTTCTCGAAGCCTGTCTCGACCAAGACGCGTGAGATTAACGCTGGAAGATCTAGCACACCCATCTGCCTGATATTCCACGCCCACATCCTCGGGTCACCATACTTGAGCATGGCATGTCGTGGCTTGAATCCACATCTGTTGTTGCCTAGCCAAACGTCGTATCCGCTCTTCGCTAGGAAGAACGCAAGGCTGTCGTCGTCGTTTGTGCAGTATGCACCTGCAGACTGCAACAGACCATGGATCATGAGAACTGGATACTTTTTGTTGCTGTTTGAGTATTGGGAGCCCGCGACACCTTCTGCTGGGCTATTTTCAGGGAAAATGTCAGGAGAATGTGGCGATCGTTGTGACTTTGCAGCACGTTTATATTCTCGAGGATTGTAGATGTGCCACAGCTCGATGATGAAGCCATCCTCGGTTTGGACATCAAATATCTCACATTCTAGCCCGACGCGACGCGCATAAAGACGTACATCGCATTTCAAAGGATCCGGTCCGCCTTCAAGTGGGGTGAAGTCATCTCTACTTTGACCTTCTAAATTCTCATCTTCGGTCTCCTTGGGTGTTACTTTGTGCCCCTTTTGCCACGCCTTCTCAGCTAGCCTTCTTGCTCTCTTCCGCCTCTTTTCCTCGTGATAGAATGGTCGCCTTTTAGCTGGGTTTCGGAGCCTAAGACACAGCCATAGGCGGTGGATCCAACCTGGTAAAGAGGTAAAAACAGCGCCAAGAACAATGACCAGCAGGAACAACAGGGATAAAATTGCTGATGATGCTCGAAAAGTCCAACACTGCAGCTTCCTCATCAATGTTGGGGGTCCATACATCGGTAAGGGTGGAAATAGGGGGCTGGTTTTCCAGGGCGCCTTTGAGTCACTCAGGGGCACATCGGACTTTCCCTCTCCAGACTTCTCCTCCTCGTCTGGAAGTAGCCCATGTACTGTACCATCTTTTGCAACGCGTGTTTTTGGCTCCACGGGGGCGTCCGGAAACGTATCGCGATCCTCAACGACATTTCGCAACCTATTGAGCCTTGTCGCTTCTTCTATGGGCACAGCTGGTAGCCGACCGCCATCTGCAGTTTGAATTACGGGATCTTGTGCTGTAACAAATGTCGCCTGCACTGCTTGGGTTGACCCGCTATCACTTTCTTGATTTGACGAATACTGGCCGAGGCGTTTGGCTTGTTGCGCGAACTCAATCGCTGCTTCAGCCTTGGATGGTGGCGTTTCATCACAGTCATACCCAGTGTTCTGTTTAGTGGAGGTTGCAGTCGTACTCATCGTATCGACGATTTAGTGTGGAGAAGCTAGAGAGGCCCATATAAGTAGATAAGGTGCACAACAGACTGCAAGACTAAAATGAGGGTTTATGTCGATTTTTTCTAAGAAATTGATGTTCGCAATGCGGAGATAAAGATGTTGGGATTTCCATGGTGAGATTGAGCGCGTTGCAAAAGAACCCTTCGGCTTGTGAAAGGTTGTGGCTAAATCGACCCACGCGCCCAGCTTGGCATGTTACGTCAAAGATCGAATGATACCGCGGAGACTAGTATCTACCAAGTCCAATCAAAGGGCTTGAAACTAATCGTGCTTCAATGGCACTCTTGCTCTGAAGATGCGAGCCAAGGTTGGAGAGGGCATACTTCTCGATTCAATGAGTCGAACGCCAATGTTTCCCAGCCAATAAAAGCGATATAATTGCTTACGGGCGTATTCGGGTGAGGGTCAAGAGCAAGAAGACATGGTCGATGGATCAGACGCCAATCTGAGTATGTCACAAACGGCCCCGGAAATACACAGACGCATCGTCGAGTGACTATGGAAAAATAGGGAAAGACGGTGACGAAGTGGTATTGTCCTGAAAGCCCATGGCGCCAACCCAATGCATACATGTTCGTTTACAGCAATGTACAAATGTAGTGCTATTTATTATTTCCTTGCATCGACAGCCTGCTGCACAGCTTGTGTGGTTCCGCCCGATAGCTGCTGGGCTGGCCGCTGGAGAGGCTTGTCGGGTACAATGACGTCCTCGAACTCGTCCTGGGAAATAGCATTGATGGTGTACGTGTCTGCGAAGAGTGAGGCAATGGACTATAGTTGTGCACAAAGAGACATACAAATGCCAATTACCAGCGTGCAGATGGCGATGCCGGTAATGGTATTCTTAACCAGGTACGGGGCACGAGCTCGGAGCAGAGCCGGCGAGGCTCGCATGCGCTCGTCATAGTACGTGGATCGAAATGGTTTGCTGTGGATGTTGTTAGTATGGCGACCCCTCCCACACACGACGACAGGCAACTCACTATCCCATGGTGGCGTGGCGTGCTGAGACTCACGGTCCTGCGGGGAAGGAAGCAACACAACTCGAGAACCGCTCGCCGCGGTGGTGCTTTCGACTTTTGTGCATGACTAAGCGCCTCTTGGCCAAGACTTTGCCTTGCTCGCCTGTCTGCCTGCAAGCTTCCCTCGACCTCACCCAGCAGCCGCTGCCGTAGACGCCCAACACATCTCCATCAGGCACGTGCCTTTCCCTTCTCCACACTCCTTCGTCCTTTAGTTACCTGTTGGCATCGCTGGGAATGGTAGAGTGTGCTGCGGCCGCTGCTGTGCTTTGCCGCGCTGTTTCTTTGGCTGCATCGCGCGCGTGAACCACACAGGCGTCGCCTCTCCTTCCTCACCCTCGCTCAAGGAGACAAAGCGCACCACCTGCACCACCACTACCACCGCCACCATGAGTGCGCAGACGATACAGCAGCTGGACTCAGCCCGGTCGCTCGCATTAGGCGACGGCAGATACTATCCTACCATTATTCCAGGCGTGCTTCCCATCATCGGCTACAGCGCTGACAGCCAGAGTGTTGATATCCAACGCTGGGGGGCTGACTTTCTGGCCGAGGCCTTTGCCTCCCCAACATGGCCGCCAGAGGCCAAGGAGAATAGCGCGTCGTCGGTGCTGGCCACGCTGAAGGACTACCTCGACCATGTTGACGACAAGAGTGTCATCAAGAGCGTCGTCCAGGCGGCGGCAAGTGTGTATCCGCTAGTCTACAGGCACATGTGAGTAACACCACCCCCTGGGCATCAGATAGTCTCCCCTTCTTGATAAATGCGCTCTGCATGGCTCAACCTGCCAACCCCATGCCCGCCTGACCGCAGCCATGTCGAACTTTCTCTCATACTTGAATGTGCCCCAGTGTCTCGAATCCCAACGATGCCCAAGATTGGCAGCTCATGTCGTCCATCAAGACGAGCATCCTGCGCCGTATGGATACTGCCACTCCAGGCGTACGGATATGCTGCGTCAAGTTTCTTCAACAGGTCGTGCTGGTACAGACGCCAGGCGTCGTCGACCCCAGGGTACAGTCTGCCCCCCCACAACATACCCGAATCATTCACTCATGCTTTGCAGAGACCCGACCATAACGATATCTCCCTCGCACTCGTGCCCCGCGACCATGCTGTTCTTTCGTATTCGAGTCTAGAGGCAGAAGGGCATGGGCTCCTTGATAGACTGTTGGACATTATACATGGAGATCATAGGTCAGATAGACTTTTGAGTGATACCACGACTTCTCTGACAGGACACAGTGACGGTCTAGTGGTGACGGCAACGCTGAACACGTTGGCCGTGTTATTTCACCGGCGGCCAATTGCTGCAAACAAGATCTTGACCAGTGTCCTCAACTTCAACCCTCTCAAGCTTGCCAGCACACCTTTGACGCCTAAGAACAAGGTGATTTTGAAATCGATTGAACGTACAACGCGTTCTCTCCTCATGAATATTGTGAAGAGGTACGTGCAGCTTACACATAATGCATGGTAGTATAGACTGAGCTTCATTTTAGGAACCCCGAGAATCCCATAAATGCACGAATACAGCAGTATATAGAGCGCATACATCGCGCTCGTGTTGAGGCCTTTGACCAACCTAACCGCAAACGAGCAGCACCAAGTGAACCAGCTGATGTACCCGACCCAGCCAAGAGACAGCGAGTTGTCCCAGAAGTGTCTAATCCTGCCCCCAATCATGTACAGTCTGTTCCACCGCTGCCTTCAGGCCCAGTCAGCTGGCGCCAGCTGTATACTCTCAATCCTGAAGGCAGTACGAGTAATTTCGATGTGCAAGCTTTCAAGGATCCGGAGCAGTTGTTGAGAATTCTTGTGCCTGTCTTGCAATCTGTAGATGCACAGAGGCTTGACCATGCTATCAACGTATGTAATACCAGAAATTTGATCTCCTCATTCAGACCTGCCCATTATCTTAATCAACAACCCGGCTTGACGGAATGCCAAGTCACGTGCAAGGGCAGGGGTTCACTGCACCCATCTATAATATATCACAAAGCACCAGCTAACTTTAGTACGTAGATTGTTCGTGGTCGGTACCTCACCCTCAGCCAAGCCGCTCGCAGCCAGCCAATATCAGCCCCCACAGAAGATGACGAAGAATACGAACCAGACTTCGACCCTGAAGACACCGAACAAGTCGTCAACAGACTCGATGGTTTACCCCCGACCGATTTTGACCCTCAATCGGGACCTGCAGCGCCCCTTGCGCCATACAAGCTTCCTGAAGTGCCACCCTTGTCAGAACAGGAGGTCCAAAAATACGGAGATCAAACTATCCATCGAGCATTTGGTATGCTCTCCAGTGTTGACGAAAACCAGAAGAGCAAAGTTACAAAGTCAGGATTCAACCGGCTCGCCGCCACCGATTATGGCCGAGACGCGTGGATCACCATCCTTTCTCGACTGGCTACACGAGCGAACGCTGGGCTTGAAGATCCAAATGGGGGTATCAAAGACGAATATGCAGTAAAGAGCGCCAAAGGCGGCCTGTCTATTAGTGATTCAGTCAGAGATGGGCTGTATAATTACATCATTCATGATTGGAAAAAGCGCATCGATGTGGCGATATCTTGGCTCAACGAAGAGTGGTACAACGATAAAATATTAGCCCAGCCAACTAAGGGCTTGGCAAGGAATGGGGTGAATGGCCATGCATCAGCCGGTGTAAACACACATGGGGGCAACTACCACCGCTGCGCGCTTCGCATGTTTGATGGCATTCTGGGCTTCGTAGAGCATACCGACAAGATACTGCTCCGCTTTTTATCAGAGATCCCCGCACTCGACCACGAACTCCTGTCTCGACTCAAGATCATGGCGAAAGATCCTGAGCGCATCGATCTGGCATGTAGTGCACTCCACTACCTTTACATGTTCAGGCCACCAGTGCGAACAGTTGTGGTTGACACATTGGCAGAGATGTGGCAAGAGAACGACCGGGCAAAGCCAAGTGCTCGGAAACTGCTGCTCAGATGGCGACCAGAGGTCTTGGGCGAAAAGGGGTCAGCAACGCCTACCATGAAGACAGAGGGCGATGGACAGCTCGCAAAAGAAAGCGCCAACGGTGCCCTTGAGGTCAAGGCTGCCTAGTAAAGTGGCTGTTTGGCTAGTAATTTCCCGGAGTCTTGGAGTAAAGGGTCGTTCATGATTGTTTCCAGAACGAGCATATCTGTATTTTATTGCATATGGGTTTGTCGAGGAGTGTATTGTATCATAGTGCGATTGCCCGTGCTAAAGGGAGGATTAGATCAAGTTCCACGCGATTTGCATCGGCGATAAGTTATACATGACCTCAGCTGGTAGGATGACAGTTTTCTTGAAAGTTCTTCTCCAACCATGCATATATTACCCATGGCCTAGAATCGCCACATCATCTTATGCTTTAATTCTCTTTCACCCTCACATGATATTTCTTACATGTAGACTAAACTCGTCCCTGCGCTAGGGGTGGCAAGATGTCAAGAATCCCAGTTATCCTCGTGCGCGCCAAAGCCTGCAGGCAGCTGATCACGACCTTCCTGCAGATCAGTCGTCATGCCATCGGAGATGTTGTTTTCCAACGCCCTGTTCGGTAGTGGGATACTCGATGCTTAGTCAGGTCTCTCAACGAATCAGTCCCATCGGCCTTATCGCTCGCTCACCTCACGCCATCACGCAACCACTACGGGTACGCTAAATCGACTCCGTATTGATCACACATGTGTTCGGTACCTTCCTTGGCTCCCTTTCTTGTTGGACGGTTGTTAGCGAACCAGCTGCAAATGACCGGTTTGGATTTGGCAGTCCTTTCCATCCCGCGTCGCCAATTGCCTGGAAGACCTGGCGATGCGGTTGCGTCATGTATAGATCCTGGGGTGGCTTTTGTCCTGCAAAGAGCAAATATAAGGGCCCGCTGGTCGCGTTGCACATACCCATCCTTGAATATCCCGCATCCTTGACACTACTTTTGACGGAACAAGACATATATTTTGCTTTTGCGACAATCTTGTGCTCTTCAACCCAATCACAATGACTACCCAGCCAATTCACTCGACTGGCCGTGGAGGTAAGTTTGTGCCTGCGTTCCATCCGTCTACTGTGCAGATATAGTCGCTGACATATGCAGGTGCCGGCAACATTGGGCCTGACTCCAACGTCTACACCGACGGAGGCATAGTGCGTGAAGGCATCCAGGGCGAATCTGCTGATGGCGACTTTTCTACTGGCCGTGGAGGAGCCGGTAACATAGCCAAGTCGCCTCATCTTGGGCCCCAAAGCGGCGAACAAAGCGGTCGCCGCTCAGTCGACTTTGTCCCTGAGATCAGCGCGCGCGAAGGCCAGGACGAGTTCCACACGGGCGTAAGTTGCATACCCTCCAGAGGAGAAAGTATGGCTAACCACATACCATAGCGTGGTGGAGCTGGCAATGTCCACAAGGAGAAGCACGGTGGCCATAGCCATAGCCCTGATCGCAAGGGCTTTGGTGACAAGATCAAGCATGCGCTTCACCTTGATGGCAAGGAGAAGAAGCATGAGCCGTCGCATGAGCCGTCGCATGAACCGTCACCTCTTGCGAACGAAGACACAGAGACCAAGCATTAGATACCTTTGATGATACCCATATAGAGCGATGTGGAATGCGATAGATGTCGGTGTTAGCTTTGGTTGTTGTTGTATTGCAAAGACCATTGTCTCAGCTTTATTTACTGCTACTCCAAAGAAATGTAAACGTCCGTCCCCCGCGCAATGAGAAACCCTGTGCCGCAAGAATTCATTTGTGATTTTTATCGCAACACGGTCAACAACAAATCGATGAAGCGCCATTAATCTCGGAATAGTGACTTTACGTCCTGAACTTTATTTATATTCCATGCGCTGTTTAGAAAAATCCTTACTTGGCTGGTAATTTACCGTCGGCATGCGCGATAGCACTACTTTGGACTGCCTCGGACCTACTACAGAGCTCACGCATTCGGATCAAGAACTTGTAGAGTAGCAGAGAGGCACGTAAACATCGTATCCCGAGCACGATATCTACATATCTACACTACTTAAGCGTTAGTAAAAATCTATAACTACATCATGCGGAGTTGACAAATGGGAGGGCTGATTCCTGAATAGAATAGCTGTTTTCTAGCATGCTGATATCGGATTTCTATACGGCTAGTATGACTTGGGTTGGCTTGAGCACGTGATCTGCTATAGTATAAAAGGATACTTCTCAGTCATACCGCCCTCCCTGCTTGCTTAGTATAGAGAATTGCTATTCCCTAAACGGCACTTTTTGAAGTACAAAAAGAAGTTCCCTACATGCTAGTAGTTTCCTATATAGGAGGCTCAACATCAGACTCAACATAACCCCATTTGTGGTTCTCATGTAGATGATGTAAAAAGGGTTTACACATGAAACAATAATCGAAATATAAGCGTGTGGCGACAGTAGGAGCGCGGTCCGTAAATATCCTGTTTGATATAAGTTTCGTTTGACCGCTTCAAGCTATTCACTCATATGAAAGCATCCATCGCAGAAATAGCTATTATAGCGTCTGCCGCAGAGTTGCACAGCATCTGCTTCTCCGCACAGCAGAGATCTGCAGGATGCGAACAACCCTTCCGGCATCTTACCATTTCCATGGAAGATAGCAATAGATATAGGGCTCCATTGTCCCTTAGGCTGAGTAGTAGCAACACATTCGCTGCGTAGCCCTTACTAGATTAGTCGCTTAGTAACATTGAGGTTCCCTGCCCAACAAGCCCGGTGAAGGGAGTTCTAGTGTCTGCCCTGCGGCGGAAATATGGGATCCTTGTCCAGCACTGCGTTGAGCATCTGTAATAAGTCTCCCGAGGAAGCATAGTGGAGCACACTCTCCCTCCTCGCATCCTTGGTTTTGGTATCAAGGCCAGTAGATAAGGTATCCGAAGGCATCTACCTGTCCACTTCTAACGGCAAGCTGAAGGCAAGAGAGTTTAGAAAGGATCCATACACACCACCAAGGGTGTTGGCGTCGGTACCCTTATCAAGTAGCAGCCTCACAATCTACCTATAACCTCCTTTTGAAGCAGCGTAGAATGCGTTACCTTATTTTCTAGTCTGCGCGTTGACGTCAGCGCCCTCGTCGAGCAGCAGCCTTACTGCCTGCTTATAGCCTCCTTCTAAAGCCGCCTTGTCGAGTAGCAACCTCACAATCCGCTCGTGGCCTCTAGCTGAAGCTACTTGAAGTGCGCTGCCATGGAATTCACCTTGTACATTGATGTTAACGCCCTCGTCGAGCAGCAGCCTTACAATCTGCTCGTGGCTTTCTCCTGAAGCTGCCTGGAGTGCGTTGCCGTACATTCCACCCTGCGCATTGACGTTGGCACCCTTGTCGAGCAGTAGCCTTACAATCTGCTCGTAACCTTTAGTCGAGGCTGCCTGGAGTGCGTTTCCGTATCTTCCACCCCGCGCGATGACGTCGGCGCCCTTGTCCACCAGCAGTTTGACAATACCATCATGCCCATGTTCTGCCGCGGGGAGCAATGGAGTCTGGCCGTGGCTGTCTCTCGTGTTGATCGCAATCATAACCTCTGTTTCTAGCCTATATAAGTACCCCTGTGTCAAACTGGATAACCCGAATTGCGCCACAAGGTGCAATCCTGTTGTTCCTCTTGGATATTCTTGGCTATAATTTCTGTACTTGAAGCCTGAAACAAACATTACCTGTGCGGCGCAGGAAACAGATTCACTATGGAGAAACGAACATGCTAGCTCATACACCTTATCCTGAACTGTCAGTGTATGTTGTCCCAGTGCTTGGCAGCATAGTCCAAGAATTTGCTCCGTCGAAGTCTCTCCTCAAACTCATAGTCAGAGGCACAGCTACCGCCCCTAAATGTACTGAACAAGAGGTAGGTAAGGCATGTTGAAGCAATATCCAGCTGAGCATTAGGGCTCCATTTATCCCTAATGCGTTCAAAGTACTCTTGTGTGGTGTAGTGTACAAGACGAATTATAGCGCTACCCTCGTCGACAACGACAAGGCCGGCGCACACTGACACTAAATCTTCGACGTCGGGTACATTCTCTGGATCAATCTCCTCTTCCTCGAGCTCTACCGTTAAAGCACAACATATCTCAGTTGTAGTGAGCGGTCTTTGTGCGTATGTAATCCACAACAGGACCTTCTTAGCTCGTTCGTAGTCTCCGCTTAGCTGGCCTTCTATTCTTTGGATAGCTTCCTTGTATGCATAATCGAGCGCGCTGGAACCTCTAGAAAATTTAGATAGTGTAGATTTGACGTCTTTTGTGGTCCTCTTGTCTAAGAGCGAATCTGTATGCAGTTGAGCGAGGAGAAACCTAAAAACTTGTAAGTCCATATCGCTCTACTAAGCCGAACGTTACCCGTACATGCCATCCAAGCCTCTACTATCTTTTCTTGCACTATTTCCTGCAGTGCAGAGTCGCGTCGAATGCATTTGGGCAGTCGATGAATCTGGCCAGCCACAAATCGCTTCACATCCTCATTACTAGCCTGCACTTCCGGCCTCAGCGCTTCTCCGAATCTATCTAAAATCTCTGATATAAAGCGCGAGGTAACCATTAGGCGAAGATCTGTCCACGCTTGCAGATCTCGGAGTTTGGCTAGAAACTGGTGGCGAGTCCCGTCGCTGTCTCGACACTCGTCTAGAGCATCGATTACAACATAAACGGTAGAATAATTCGCAAGCACAGATTGTAGAGCCCGAGAGATCTCGTCAAATGAAGGCTTAGTCCCTTGACTAGCATGCCGTTGGTGTAATCGTTCTACAGGCTCCACAAACGAAGTTTGGGCCTGTACCAGCTGCTTGAGGATGGCCGTTAGTAGACTGGTGGCATCTTGCTCCTCTTGAGCCTTGTAATTGCAGTACAAATAAGCAACTCCAAGCGAGCTACTCTGTATTACCTTCAATAGGTGATCGATCGCGATGGCCGATATCATGGTCTTGCCGGCTCCAGGAATTCCTGGACAGAGCAGCGTTTCCCTTGGTTGGCGGAGCCAACCCTCAAACTCGGATGCATCAAGAAACCACTGGCCTGTCCCTTCTTGTCTGCGGCCTATGAAGTCAGATTGTTGAGCAGAAAATCCATCGGCGATATCCATGCCATCAGCTTGTCGTGCTTCGCATGGTCTTGGTCTTGCTGTATATATCAAGTCTAGACTGTATATATCAAGTCTAGACTGTATATATCAAGTCTAGACTGTATATATCAAGTCTAGACTGTATAGTGGGGATGTATGTCCGAACGAAACTCGTGTCGTCTTTGATAGCTTGAGAGAGCCCACCCAGATATATATGAGCAGTGTTGTCTTGCAACTCCAATATAGAGACTTACAAATGGTCCATCTGTAACGCAATCTCCACTGGTGTTTTTAGGCGTTCCATCCTACCTAATATGCTAGTAATTTCTTCTTTCTTGAACTTCCACACTAGGGCCTCGCCCGCCTTCTTTAGTCTGCCTCCCTCTGCTGTCTTAGTCTGTAGTAACTCAAGAGCTTGCTTGAACTGGTCAAGCGGCCCGTTCTCGGCTGCGAAGGCTCGGATTGCGGTATACCACAGCTTATCGGCGCTTCCCTCTTCGAGACGGAATCTTAGGCTGAGAAGGAGGCTATGCAGATTTGAGGCCTCTATAGCGCACTTTGCGCGGTCTTTCGAGGCATCTTTGACGTCGTTTAAATACCCAAGGACCTTGTTCGAGAGCTGTAGAATAGCGATGATGCTCGCTGTGACGCTAAGTGGGTCCATGTCGCAAGAATGTGGACAAAGTTTGTAGATATTGTAGTGTAGTAGAACTGCACGTGATTGGGGCGCATTAGGTCAGCATGGCGGCTCCGTAGGTGGCTATAAGTAGGATTGGATAGAGGAGAGAGACCGACACCAACTCGTCATGTAGCTACTCTACGCAAATATTCAACTCAACTCGCCGACTGCGGGTCGCCACCTGCCCCCTACTTCTACGTGCATCCCACGATGCCACAATATGTATAGAGGTATGGCGAAAGGAGACGGTAGCATGGAGGTAGAAGGTGATAAACGAGCAATCAGGCTGAGAGAGGTGCGGCTGCAGCAAGGCTGAACAGCGTTGCTACAGGCAGTCTGCCTCATGCTACCCTGCACCTTATCGATAATGGCAAGCAGCAGCAGCAGCTAACAAACTTCCTGCTGCATGTCCTCGCGACAAATTGCATAAGTTCGCTTTCCTTAGGCTATCAAGAATCTGTCAAGCAGGCCATCATGCAGCTCACGCGTGATCTAACTTGTACACAGAACCACTCAGTCATATCAATGTGCTTACAAGTAACATCTAACTTCAATAAACGAACCCTATTATAGGATGCTGCCTAGCAGGGAGGGCAGCCGACCCGCTCTAGGGCCATAGTGTTGTCAGCGCGAGCTATAACCGAGAAGTATCCTCTTGCACTGTAGCAGATCACGTGTTTAGGCTAGCAGCGAGTTCAATGGGCGTCTGGGGTTGATCGCCAAATTGCAGCCAACCCGAGTCATTTTAGCGCTCTAGTCTACTTCAGCATTAATATATTAGAGCTATCTCTGTTTCTAACTTTCTGTACAAACAGGAGGCGGAGGGCCTCTTATTTGCCAACCCCGCTCCATGGAGTATTCAACCACCATTAAAGCGCGATGAGCAAAGATATCTATACACTACTCTTGGGAAGAAATTTTGCCATATTTATCTATATGTTAGCAAGGTTTAGGTATAATGCACGAACTTTCTAGTAAATCCGAGTCTGTCTAGAGTAATGTCGTTATCTATACCTACGGCGAAATATGGTATTATAGGCTAAGGAGAAGTCTTATTTGGAAGACATAAAGTACGGGCGAAATTAAGATTTGAAGTACCTATTCTGAGATTATCTCTACTGCTTGATTATTGTGGGCCCCGCTGTGATGAAAAGCGCTGGGTTTCTCGCTACACAGGGACGGGCGTTAAATTGTTTATTGAGGTGACGATACCTTGTATTTGCGATTGCGGTACCTGACTCGAAGCATGTCATAGTGGGGCACAACCGCGTGTAGTGGGGTGAAGCTTCCTCAAGCTTCCTGCCCAATTCCGTCATTCGTTCCTTTTGCCAGAAAACGCAGATTTGAATATCTGCGACTTCTCAGAGTTTCACCCACAAGATGAGCGCCAATACCAAAGATGTAGAAGCCCTCGTGCACTCAAGTGACCCAAATCACCCTGCAAACCACATTTGCACGCTGTGCGCAAAGTTTTACACCCTAGGCTGGGTACGACCAACATGGACATATGCCATACAACGGGAAGATATAACTGACGCGCGAGAATTCGCCAGGTAACAGGCACAGGCGGAGGCACCAGCATCCGACATGAAGACAAAATCTACATTGCGCCCAGCGGCGTGCAAAAAGAACTCATGAAGCCCACCGACATGTTTGTCATGGACTTTGCGTCCAAGGAGTATCTTCGGAAGCCCCAGGTACATATCTGTCCTAATCCACGAGGCTGGGGTTAATAAAATGCTGCTCAGGTCCTCAAACCATCGGCCTGCACCCCACTCTTCCTCGCTGCCTTTGAACGGGGCGCCGGCTGCTGCATCCACACCCACTCGCAGTGGGCTGTCCTTGTCACGCTCCTCGTAGAACGCGAATCAGGTCCATCGGGAGCTTTCGAAATCGAGCAAATCGAGCAAATCAAAGGCATACCCAAGGGCCGTGGCAAGACTGGGAATCTCGGCTACTACGATCGGCTGCGCATCCCCATCATCGAGAACACAGCGCATGAGGAGGATCTTAGGGAGAGTTTGGAGGAGGCGATGGAGAAGGAGCCAGATAGTTATGCGATTTTGGTTAGGAGGCATGGGATTTATGTTTGGGGGGATAATGTGCACAAGGCGAAGACGCAGTGCGAGAGCATTGATTATATTCTCCAGTTGGCGGTGGAGATGAAGAAATTGGGCTTGCCATGGACCGGGTCGTAAGTACTGTATCGTCAATGTGGGGAGATTCGGGAGATAAAAGTACAGTCATAATACACAGAGCCGATGTCACGACTTCCAGCCTTACTTTTTGCCCTTGTCATCTGGAGGCGCACCACCGGTGGTAGGGAAGCCCATGAAGATCTTAAAGTAATCGTAGACTACAGTCACGAATCAGCATAGCGATGATCAGAAGGGCCATCAAGCACTTACTCATCCACTGGAGTCCGGTCAGAGTTCCAATCATCACAATACGAACTGGTAGACCATTCCAGAGACCTCTAAACCCAATATCCGTGTAAATACGGCTTGTAGCAGCTCCGAAACTCTCTCCAGCCTGGCGATTGGCATTGAGCTTCGACACCATCACATCAGCTGGATGGCTGACAATCGCACAGAGAATACCAGCCATGTAACCTCCAGTAAACGAGACGGCCGTTTGCGCTCCCTTACCGTAATCGCTCTTCGAGCCTGGCAAATAATTGTATATCATCTCTACAATTGTCTCAAACGACGCAAACTTCATCATTGTATACGGGATCTGCCGACCCCAAAGCGGATACAATCCCTTGAACAAGCCGCCAAAGCCCTCCTTGGCCGTAATTGTCGAGACACCGCTCAACGTGCCCGTTGCAAATGGCGGAATACTCGTCTGCATCCTCACCTTGACCGCCTCAAACGGACACAGGCCGATATCAGCAATAAATTCCGCCGACGCCGACCCCGCGAGGTAAATCAGCGTCTTGTACTTGTGCGCGTTTTCCTCGCCCGCGAGATCGCTGTAGAACTTTTTGAAAAACTCGTACCCGCCGTACTTCAGCCCGCCTTGCACCGAGTAGCCCCAGAGCGTGGGACTCCAGCCCGTGAAGACGCCGCGCAGCCCTTCGGCGCGCCCAATCTTGCTCCAGGCGGCGAAGTTGCCCGTGTACATCTTGGGGTTGACTTGGCGGCGGCACTTCACCAGGTCGAGTGGCGTGACGATTGTGTGCGTGAGGCCGCAGGCCATGATGCCGCCTACTGTACATGCCGCGTAATATCTAGGCGAGTACAGTTCAATGTGGCTTGGTACGCTGGGGCTTGCTTTTTGCAATTCGGCCATGGCAGTGTTTCTCAGGCTGGCAGCTTTGCTCTTTGCATCTTCACTGGCGCTCCATGCGTGGTAGAGGTCGTGTTGCGCTGCCCATTTCGAAGGGCGTTCGGCTGCGGAGTCCGGAAGTCGCTGTGGCAGAACTGCGCATCCGGCGAACGCCTGGCTTAGGGTCCAGGATGTTGGGAACATGTTTCATGCGCCGCTCTTTGGTGGACTGATGGAAGTCAGAGTGGTGTGTCGGCTTGGCGCACTTGTTGTTTGGAAACCGATGTCGTCAAACAGGGTTTGTTATGCTGACCCATGGAGCGCCACTTGTCTGTAATACAAAGACGGAGGTGTGCTATTCAGAAATCGATTCGCATGTGGAATGATGACATGCCGTTACTGGACGTAGATTTTATACGTGGCCCATGAGATTAGTCGGATTTTGGAGTTGGTAAATCCGAAACCCGAGATACGAGTCATACATCCTAAGATGGGCGAGGTAGGCACGGGATTGAGAGTTGACTACTGGACCGGAATTGATGGGCATTGATATTAAACTTATAGCTAAGCGTATTTTGGGAGGCCGTACCGGATTTGTTTTCCGTCTGCTATATCTCAGGATCTCAAACCTTGCTCGTCACTCTGCCTTACAATTTGGCCTTCTTCAGCTGTTCTAGCTTGAACTTTGCTCTGATCCGCATGCTTAGCTGGATCGAAGACATACAGTGGAAATTCTAAAAAGATAGTTCGCTTCAATATGACCGGCATCCTCTCGTAGAGCTGAGGTGGAAAGGGTATGAGAATACTTGTGCGGTGCAGATATCGCTGATATGCTAGCCAATTGTTGCCCTTTTCGTACCTCTTCTTCGCCCCCGGTCTTTCTTGTAGCGGTAGACCAGATAGGAACATAAGGAGAGAAGTTAGGAAGAAAGGGCCCAGGATTGACGCGTATAGCGCGGCGTAAGCACCACCTAGTACATAGGCGTTTGCTGCTGGCGAAACAGCAATGGTGAAAATTCCTGGCCATATTAGTGGAGCTCGTGTTTCCATAGGTCTGATTACCCACCAAATTGTATCATGATTTCTCCAAAGTAGTTTGGATGCCTAGTCCAAGCGAAGAAACCCACATCACAAATCGCGCCATCACTACTGTGGGCAGTACGAAAGCGGTATTTTTGGGCATCCGATACACTCTCCATGATGAAGCCAATTGCGTACAGGATTATGCCCGCAACATCACAGCCCGTTCCAAAGCCGGGTTGAGAGAACCGTGTTACGTTTGGCGAGTTCAAAATGGTTACGGGCAGGGAGCAAATCCAGACCCAAAACATTTGGAATACCCAAAAGCCCAAAAAAGACCAGAACTTGTCACGCTTGTCGTCGAAGCGGTCGTCTTTGCCGGTCTTGATGATTCTGAAGAGGAGGAACCCGCTTAAGCGTGCGGCCCACGCCATCATGAACACAGACACGACTACATTGCGCGTTCGGTCTTTGTTCTCGCTAAATGCAAGGGTAAGGATGGCAAGCAGGACGAAGTTGGTTCCACCGGCGAAATCTGTGAGCTTGTCGAATTTGAGGCTGAAAGCGATAGCGAAGAAGAAGAGTTGAAAGGCTACGGTAATCAGGAAGGTAATGGCGAGATAGTAGTTATCGAGGATATGGACGGCGCCCATGGTTTCAATTTTGTTGCTGGCCGCTCTTTCTGAATTTGTGTTGTGACCTCCGCGGATCAGATATAGGTGATAGATATACTCTCTCGCATCCGTATCTGCTGCGCCCCGAATTCACCGGTCATCGATATGGAGTTGCCGAATTTGATCTGTTTTGTGCTGCACGTTGACTTGAAGTGGATGTGATGACCTCATGATAGCTGCCAAGCCCGATCCGAACCTAGATGACTTTGACCTGCGATCTCCATGGTTCATGCTACCTATTGAACAACTACAAGAGCATTGCACCTCTCTCCTGCTTCGGCTACTCAGAAGCATAGCGTTCTTATTAGTCATGGCTTTTACTCGGAAGTTCGGTGTGCGAAAATCCAGGCGGAACGATGCGTCTCCCGCATTTAGGCAAGTCGTGAAACCAAGTGGGTTTGAAGGATGTCGCGTCACGTCTCAGACGTCAACCACAGCGGTTAGCCAGGCTATCGTGAAGCTCCGAAATCCCCAGAATGGGCATCTGCGATCCTGTCGATCATGAATCGCAGGCGTTCTGCTATGCACCCCAGCTTCTCAGCCGTGCGCTCCTGACAAAGCCATTGCCGGTTGATACGCCCTGCCAGATTAGAGCAAGGTCCGACTCATGAGACACCATGGGCGCTGTGCGTGTAGCCGCGTGGATTAACAAGCTCGAAACCCGGCGTCATGTTGGAAACAGAGCAGACCGGGTGGCCGTCGGACCCGTTTAAGTAGCATGATCTTCGCGCCAGGCGCCATTTGAGAGGGTTGGTCTCTTACTTTCGGTATCCTGCCCTCGTTTCGAACCGATCGTGTACCCACCACGCCGTTTCTTTCTTACTCCTCTTCGCTGCTGTGCAGGCTTGAACGAGTTTTGATTCTACAGCTGCGCTGTTGATGTGTTAACTAATTTTTTTTTTTTTTTTTTTTTTTTGCGCTTTATTCATCGACAAGAGTTACAATGCGAAGATTACGACCATCTTGGACTGTGCTCTTGCTGATAGGAGCAGTACGTACACTGTACTCTACGCTGTCTTCCCCGTACTGACGTATCCGTAGGGGGTTGCTGAAGCAGGAAATCAGCTTGCTGGAGGACGCGCGGCAAGCGTTGACCAGATCATCAATGGTCTCAACGAGCAAGGCCAAAGAAGTGTACCGGGGCAAAAACAACCAGAAGAGCAAGGGAAAACGCCAAGCCAGGGACAACAAGGCCAAGGCAATGGGCTTGACATCAGCGCCGTGCTGGGTGGGAATGCTAAGGGGCAGAGCAGAAGTCAAGAGAAGGAATCCGCCGCGGATATCGCGAACCAGATTGCCGACGCTGGTTTCAACAAGCCCAATGGACAAGGCCAAGCTTCCGGACGAGAACAAGGAAACGCACAAGCTGGCAGTATAAATGGCCAGATCATCGAAATCAAGGAGACTATCATCGAAGAGCCCAATGGTCAGCAAATCAAGACAAAGGTTATCGAGGCGATAGGCCAACAGTCAGTCGCTGAGGCTCCTGCCAAAGAAACGCTCCAGGCTCCACCTGCGGAAGCAAAACCGACCCCTCCAATGGCTAATCTGCCTTCCAAAGAAAAGCCAGCACCAACTCCGGCGCCGATGGCTGAACAGCCCACAGAGGCCAAGAATCCTATGCCCGAGGTACAGGCTACGGCAAGTGCAAACGCAACAAAGTCCGCCGCCATTACTGTATCCGCAGAAAAGAAATCGTCTGAAGGAGAAAAGGCTGCTGAAAAGACATCAGCTAAAGCTTCATTAGCGCGCCCTGCCAATCAAACTGCTGCAGGAATTGCGGGTGCAACGACGACGACAAAAGTCGGCAGCGCGATCGTTGTCGATGCCGGAAAGGGCAATGTCACTGCGAAAGCATCCACTGCCCATGTTATGACGAGCAAAGCGGCTGGCATCGCAGGTGCGACTACTACGACGAAGGTTGGAAGTGCGGTCGTTGTTGAGGCTGGAGGATCTGGAAAGGGGAACGCAACGGCAAAAGCAACTTCTATGCAGCTTAAGACAAGTAAGGCCGCTGGTATTGCAGATGCGACCACCACCACTAAGGCTGGAAGCGCAATTGTTGTTGATGCCGGTGGATCTGGAAAGGGAAATGCAACAGCAAAGGCGACTACTACGCAACTCAAGACGAGCAAAGCTGCCGGTATTGCAGATGCGACTACCACTACTAAGGCTGGAAGCGCAATTGTTGTTGATGCTGGTGGATCTGGAAAGGGAAATGTAACAGCAAAGGCGACTACTACGCAACTCAAGACGAGCAAAGCTGCTGGTATTGCAGATGCGACTACCACTACTAAGGCTGGAAGTGCTATTATTGTTGATGCTGGAGGATCTGGGAAGGCAAATGCCACGGCTAGAGCCAGTACGGCGCACATTATGAGCACAGCGGCGGGTGCTGCGAAGGGAACAACCATAACTGAAGCCGCCGGGGTTGGAGGGGGTGCAACAGCTAAAGCCAGTACTACACATGTCATGAAGAGCGCCGCTGCAGCTGCGAGTAGTGCAAAGGGAACAACCATCACAGAAGCCGCCGGAGGAGGGAATGCTACAGCAAAATCTAGCGCTAAAGACTCATCGGCAGCGAAAGCAAGTACTGTCAATGTCATTGCTGGTGCTGGCTCGGCCACGAAATCTTCGGCCAGTGGTGCACTGGCAACAGGGGCAGCCGGGGTAGCAGCAGCAGAGCAAGCAGCGAAGAACGGTGGGTGTGCTTGTCAATGTGTTTGCCCATTGGGTTCGTGGCCGATGAAAGCGCCTGAAAGGCCGTTCCAACTTGGTTCGATGGATCCACCGCAGAGTACGCTGCAGACACAAGCCTCCTCGAGTGCAGGCGAAGCTGCAAGCTCGGCAGCAGTCGCTTCATCTGCAGCAGCTGGAGAGACCATCAGAACCTCTGCGGCCGGAGAAGCTGCTACTACATCTGCGGCTGCTGCTTCAACATCTGTAGCAGGCGCAAGTGAGCTTGTCAGTGCAACAGGTGAGGTCAGGGGTATACCGGTGCAGTCCCAAATCCAGGGCAACACAGGAAGCGTCACAACAGTCGCACCGCCACCGCCTCCTCCACCGGCGAACACTGTGCCCCCTCCTCCTCCGGCAAATGGGGCACCTTTCAACATTGCAACCATCGAACTCCACAGTCGGGTGACCGTGAAACTGGGGAAGAGATGGGCTCGACCCACGCAGCAGAGGAGATGGTGGTAAAAATGTTCGATTGACGGTCTCCCATTCTGTGAATGGGGACCTATTTGATGTAGTAAAGCATATGTAATATCCCCATGATTGAAACGTGATTTTTTCATGTCCTAGTATCCATTTCGTTTCTGTCATACATGAGTCTAGTCAGGTATTGAGTGTCTGGGATCAAATAGTAAGGAGTAGAAGAATCGATACTAGATGGAGATTTTGGTGTTTGCGAGTGATGGAAGTGAAGTTGAACAGAGACATGTCAGGTTCATCTCGGTCCTCCGAGTCGCGGCCTGCCGAGGTAGAACATGTCGACCTTGGCATCAACGCTCAGGCTGTTTGCGACAACCCAAGCAGCGCACCATTACTCCATCGGCGTCTAATTGACGTCGTCCTACTTCATCAACAAATATGGATGCACAAAACGGAGTGGCTCATCCGCGCAAAAGGCGGCGGAGAAGACGGCTCGACCGGCCCGCCATTTCGGCGCGTCTGCTGCTCGACGACCGCATGAAGGGTGAAGTGGGAGTGCTCTCTGAAGATCTCTTCGGCGACCTGTTTCCTGCCTTCAAGTCTTCTGGTATATATTCTGATGGATGGTTACGGATGGTGTAGCTAATACGCGAAAGCAACTGCGCCCGTTCGGCACGTCGCCATTACCCCATGGCTCCCGAGCTCCGTCGTAGCTCCCCACAGCGTGCCCTGGACGATCCTGCCCGTACGACTTGCTGAAAAGGACGATTCCTCTGTCGCACGCCCCCATTCGTCTCTCCAGATCCCCGCATCGTCGCTGGCCCTCCAATCCTTCTCCCAGGTCCTCCATGCGCTCGCGCCCAACAGGACGCAGCGGAGGGATACTCCTATTGAGGTGCGCATACACGATGTAGTGCCCATCGGGCTGGATACCGTATACGTCAACTTGGACACGGAAGCATTGCGCAAACTAGACGAGGTGCATGCCAAATTTGGGGGGGGCTTTATCGACGGGACAAACGGTGCAGGACGAGGGCCCAAATCACGTTATCTCGACGTCAATGGGGCCAAAGGCAGAGCAGCATCACAAGCGGATCAGGCAGCCCAAGAAAAAGTATGGCGAAATGCCGTCCGGGATGCGTTGCAAACTCCAACCGTACTTCACACCGGCGACCTGCTTCCCCTGCCGCTGCCAGCCCACCCCATTACCCACGTCGCCCCTCCGCCAGCCAAGATCACTGCTTGCGAGCCTGTAGCGCAAGGCCTCTTGCTACCCACCACGCGGATTGTCGTACTCCAGTCGCATCGCAATTCCAGAACCGCTATTGTCCTACCACCCTCGCGACCCTCGTCCGCCTTGAATGGCTTTGACGAGGAAGATGAGGCAGAAGATACCTCCAATGATACCTTCTACTCCGCTGCCGAGGATCGCGCCGAGTCAAGGACCACCTCTCCACCAGGCGAGGAATCAACCGACAACCTTGACTCGGAAGTCTCAGGCACAGACGGTGAGGGACTGTCTGACGAGGAAGACATTATTTCGTTGAATGCGCCCCTGCTACCACCTCAATCCTCAGGTGTGCTCTCTTCCTTCACATCGGCTACTCCACGGCCTGGCAACTACAGGACAACGGGTATTGCTACGCCGGGATCCGTGTTTTCCAGCTTCACGGCCACAACTGCCCGCGGTCCTACCTCTTCCAAGAGCAAGGTTTTCAAAGCACAGGGTCTTCTACATAGTATTGCAGATGAGCTGGTACATCCAAAGCCTGGTGGTGATGACGATGAAGAGGCTCGCGTGTTTGTCGATACTAATACGTTGGTCAAGATTGGATGCTTTTCCGGCGATTGGGTCAAGATAGAAGTGACTGAAGAGCCATCTTCACATCCGCTTTGGGGTCTTTTTGGAGGAGCAGTAGACGATGAAGACAACTCGAACTGGCGTCCTGTCCGAGTCTATGGGCTGCCGGAAAATATGTCAAAAAAGATCGCACGGTATACTATCCACAGAACTGTAGACCGACAGCGACGATCAAGTGTGGCGGATTTTCCACCTACAAACACAGCATTACAGGCTTATCTCTCACCTATCCTCCTAGCAAACCTAGGAAGCCCTTCTCATCTTCGTATCACACCACTGGCCCCTCACACATCTTTGCATCTACCTCGGGGTAGCGCTCTACAGAAGCCACGTCTCACGAGCTCCTCTCTACCGCCCTCCGCCAAGGAAGTCACACTTCTAAAGCTTTCGACACCGTTGTCTTCTGATAGGCTGTTACAACCTAGCTTGTTTGCTGCGCTAAAAGAGCACTTCGAGCAGAAGCGACGTGTCGTCAAGAGTGGAGATTTGATTGGTGTTTCAATTGATGAGTCTCTTGGTCGAGCTATCTTCCAGACTACTGCAGAAGAAGAAGGGGGTAACGATGAGCTCCTAACAGGATCCAAGAAGGGTGTTAATGATAGTGATACTAATGCTGAAAGCCAGCGTACAAAACCGGTGGCTTGGTTCAAGATAGGTAACGTCTCAAGCTCGCCCCATGCGTCACACGACAGCGAGGAAGGCGACATGTGGGGCGGCGCTGTGACAGTGGACGCATCCAGCACCAAGATGGAGATGAACGGAAGTGAACAAGGCAAAACACCTGTACCCATCAACAATTCATGGCAGTACTATCTAGGTGCTAAACGAACTCCGGTCGCGAGCTCTCAAAAAACAATGGCCCTGGACGAGCTTCCTACGCCTTATATATCATCACTTCGCCGACGTTTGCGAGAACTTATGTCGGTTGCCACCAGCTCAAGAGCCATTCACCTAGGATTACCGCCAATTGCAGTCTTGATCACATCTACACAACGCGGTATTGGCAAGGCAACAGTAGCGACCAAAGCTTGCGAAGACCTTGGGCTCCACACATTCGCAATCGATGCTTTCGACATTGTTACTGAAGGAGGTGCAGGCGGCAGTGATGTCAAAACGGAAGGTTTCTTGAAGGCACGAGCTGACCGAGCATTCATGTGTGGTGCAGAGTTCACAGCTCTACTGGTCAAGCACGTGGATGCGCTGAATGCCGATCGTATGAACATTGCATTGAAAGAGATCCTGGCAGACGCTCGCGTGCTTGTTGCGACGACCACAGAGATTGACAAGGTGCCAGAAGGTATTAGGGGCCTGTTTACGCACGAGATTGAAATGACAGCACCCGATGAGGGTGAGAGAGAAGGCATTCTGCGAAGCATCATCGATGATGCCGGCATTAGGCTATCCCCTGAGGTTGATCTTGGCAACGTCGCTGTCAAGACTGCGGCCCTGGTCGCAGGTGATCTCGTGGACGTGGTTGATCGCGCAGTCGTGGCAAAGCGCAACCGAATAGAAGCGCTTGCGACATCCGCAACTAAAGTTTCTTCATCGGAGCACAGCGTCGTGACCCGAGATATAGAACTCGCCGGTGGGCACTTTAGCAATAGTTTGACCAAGGTTGACCTCGATAGTGCTGTCGATGCAGCACGCAAAAATTTCGCAGACTCTATCGGAGCACCCAAGATTCCGAATGTAGGCTGGTCAGATGTTGGTGGTCTTACACACGTCAAGGATGCAGTTATGGAGACCATTCAGCTACCGCTGTCACGTCCTGAACTCTTCGCAAAGGGTATGAAGAAGCGGAGTGGTATCCTCTTCTACGGACCCCCTGGAACAGGTAAAACGTTGCTTGCAAAAGCTATTGCCACCGAGTTTTCCCTCA
Source organism: Ophiosphaerella herpotricha (assembly GCA_028458525.1). Taxonomy (NCBI): domain Eukaryota; kingdom Fungi; phylum Ascomycota; class Dothideomycetes; order Pleosporales; family Phaeosphaeriaceae; genus Ophiosphaerella; species Ophiosphaerella herpotricha. Next base: position 105,008 of record JALNQK010000042.1, read on the forward strand.
ACTTCTTCAGCGTCAAAGGGCCCGAGTTACTTAACATGTATATCGGTGAGTCCGAAGCTAATGTACGACGCGTCTTCCAACGGGCCCGCGATGCTCGTCCCTGTGTTGTGTTCTTCGACGAATTAGACTCTGTTGCGCCCAAGCGTGGCAACCAAGGTGACAGTGGAGGAGTTATGGACCGAATTGTCAGTCAATTGCTGGCCGAGCTCGACGGCATGAGTGACGGTGGAGAGGGAGTCTTTGTTATTGGCGCTACGAATAGGCCAGACTTGCTTGATCAAGCGCTGCTACGTCCCGGTCGCTTCGACAAGATGTTGTATCTCGGTGTCTCAGACACACATGAGAAGCAGCAAACTATCTTAGAAGCCTTAACAAGAAAGTAAGTCAGGCCCTTTGCTCTCATACATACTCAATTACTAACACTCGCTAAAGATTCGCACTGCATCCCGATCTTTCCTTACAGAAGGTTTCGCAAGCCTTGCCATTCACTTACACAGGTGCCGACATGTACGCATTGTGCTCCGATGCCATGCTCAAAGCCGTGACGCGCCAAGCCCGTGCAGTTGACAAGAAAGTACAAGCATACAACGACACGCACACACCAAATATATCCATTGCTTACTTCTTCGACCACCTGGCCACCGAAGAGGACACAGCCGTCATGGTCACGGAACAAGACTTCATCGAGGCACACCAGGAGCTCGTGCCCAGTGTCAGTGCTGACGAATTGCGCCATTACCAGCGCGTGCGAAATACATTCGAGGGTACCGGTAAGAAGGAAGAAGATGGCCAGAAATCTGGCGCTCTTACAAATGGGACTACTTCAGGCTCTGGGGTGAAGGGAAAGGGCAAGGCGCCAGCGATTGAGCACGAGGATATGGTTATTCGAATGGACAATATGGAACTTAATGGATCGGCTGGCAAGGGCAAGGGAAAAGCTCCGGTGGGAAATCACGCAAGCAAGAACAGCATTGATATTGCTGAGGGAGGGTTTGGCGATGCGACACAGGACGATGATTTGTATTCTTGAGCATGAGGATTTTTTACTTATTTTCGTGTACAGATAGATGGTGCTTATGAAAAGTTTATAATGCATTGCTTGTGGAGAGAAGGAATTGCGGCGATTTTGTCACCGTGATTCACTTCACTCAGGAAAGCAGCGTATTGTGTAATATCAGCTAAGACGCGTTTCCGTCTCGCGAATTGAAATAAAGCAACATCACACGTCACACACAGCATAACCATCCGCAACGCCACTCAAGCCAAATCTGAACATTAACTACACCCCATTGTCTACCAGACTCGCCTACGAATCGGCCGGTCTCGTCTCGCCCTCGAAAGCGACCCAAGAACCCGACAGTCTATAAACGCCCCTGCCGTGGCCAAAAGGTCGACAGAACAAAGAAGAAAAAAAGGGTGAAAGAAAAAGCACACATGTAATAAAGCTGTCCGAGAAGCGGGGGATCATATGAGGATTACAGCAGTTTACCCCGGTCTAAGCAAAGCAAAGGAACGCAAAGCAAGGCAAAGCAGAGCAAATTTCGACTCGACTTGGTTGGAAAAGGGGAGGAAAAAAGGTACAATGCAATGCCGCCACACTTGAAAACCCGCCACGACGCCATGATTTGTTCCTTTTGGTTCATCTGTTTGTGTTGGTGCGTGCCTTCATGCGTCGTAAATCATGCTTCAACTCCGGTTTTTGACGTTGTTCTAAGGGCCTTAGTTTACTGGGAGGCGCACTGTACGCGCTCGGCACCAGGGTGCATCTCGTCGTCGTCGTCTTCCATGGAGCCGGCCATACCCCGAGCACGTTGTGACTCACGCGCAGGGTCAACGCTATCGAGTGTGTAATCCTCAGTCATGGCATCTGGCGGTGGTAGCGAGTCGGGAACCTTTCGAGGGGGCAGTACAGATTCGAGAGCGCGAATCTGCTCGGGTGCCAAGGGGGCACCATCTTCGCCGCCGAGTCGCTCTGGGAACTTGACATCGAACTGAATGTACAGGTTGCCGTAGTCGTGATGTCTGAATGAGGGCATACCCTGCTCACGGATAACCTTGACTTCACCTGGGCTGATGCACTCGCCTGGAATGATGTCGACGGTCAACCACCGCTCGTCAAGATGCTCGATGTGAATTTGACCACCGGCAAGCGCAGTGAGGAGATCGATTTCGGCATGATAGAAGAGGTCGTCGTCCTTGCGTTGGAAGCGGCTGTGTGGCTTCTGCTCAATCTCGAACACAACATCACCCGGCTCGACGCCAGGCAGCTGGTCACCCTCACCGCGGAACTCGATCTTGTGGCCGGACTTGACGCCCCTATCGACATGGACGTGCAGGACCTTGCGTTCGATGATGGTCTTCTTGCCATTGCACTGTTTGCACCTGTCCTTATCGCGAACAATCTCACCCTCGCCCTGGCAGTCGGGGCAGACGGTCTGAAAACGCTGGATCATAGGACCCATCTGGCGCATCATATGCTTCATGCCGCGGCCTTCACAGCCAGCGCACTTTTTGACAGCACCCTCCTTGCCGCCAATGCCATGGCACTTGGGGCAAATGACCGATTTTTGTAAGGCCAGCTTAGAGACTTTGCCGCGGTAGATGTCCTCAAGTGAGACCTTGTGGACATGGGATATGGTACGCGCCTTCTTGGGCCCTTGCTCACGTCCTCCGCCCATGCCGCCGCCGAACATGCCTCCAAAGGGACCGCCGCCGCCGCCGAAGAATTGAGCAAAGAGGTCCTCGGCGGCCATACCGCCACCAGCACCGCCCTGCTCAAGGCCTTCCTCGCCATACTGGTCATACAGCTGGCGCTTCTGTGGGTCAGAAAGGACCTCGTAGGCGTGCGAGAGGTCCTTGAATTTATCTGCAGCTTCGGGGTTGTGTGCATTCTTGTCGGGGTGCCATTTTAGTGCGCCCTTCTTGTATGCCGACTTGAGCTGTGCATCTGAAGCGTCGGGCGACACCTGCAACGGTTAGTGATACGATCTCATCTAGGGTTGAGAGTAGGCACATACCCCGAGGATGTCGTAGAACTTCTGGTCTTTTACCATTGTCGCGACTGTGCGGCGTGCTGTGGCAGGGACGAGGGGCTAACGGGGTAACACAGGGAGTGTTTTGTATATAACAGGTGTACAGTAGATGAAGTGTGGGTGAGGTGTGAGGATGTAGAGGGGACTGTTGAGTGGAGTGCGGGCGCTGGGGTGGTTTGCTCTTGCTCTGCTTTCTTATACCGTTAGCGATCGAGTAGCGCACCGAGCTTTGCCTTCACCAATCTGACCCGTCAGCCTGGTCGACGCCCGGCGGAGGCTCTGCACAGGAAAAGCGTCAACCAAAGAGCGCTTACCGATATTCGCCGCTGGGGAGGTAGTTGCAACAGGGTGAGGCAAGCGGATGAGTCGAGTGGGTTGTTTTGGTCAAATTGTTATTGCGGCGGCGAAGCTTTGTCGACTTTAAAAGTAGTCAACCGGCATTGCGCAGTCCACCACCGCCTGCGCCGAGCGACAGATGTTCCAAAAGTTTCCATGCCCTTCCACGCCCCAACAGCAGCCTGATGCGGCCTAAAACAGCGCGTTTGCCTGCACAAACGACTCAGCTGTCGGCGCAGAGCCTCGCCCCATCTGTATATCGCGACAATAGCACTGCATCAAGCGGTACATCCAGAAATCATACCGTGTTGCTGGTATGCCATTAGTGAGAGGCGTCCATGGGCCACGCTATGACCACATCACAAGCTGCCCGATTGGCTCCGCTATCTGAAAAGCTTATCGCCGGATAGTCGAAGCCACGATTGGCCATGGCCGTGCCAGACCCTGCGCCTTCCGTCACTTCGTTACTCATGTCTTCACAAGACCCCGGCTTCAAGGCAGCCTTGCAAGAAGCCCGTCAAGGCAGCATTCAGGGTGGCGTGCCCATCGGAGCTGCTCTAGTCTCGGCAGAAGGCAGCATCCTTGGACAGGGCCATAATATGCGCATTCAGAAGGGCAGTGCGACCCTCCATGTGCGTACCTATCACACCGGCCTCGCAGATATGCGTCCTGTTTCCTCCGTCTGACCTCAACAAGGCAGAGATCTCAGCCTTTGAAAATGCTGGGCGTTTGCCAGCCTCCAAGTATCGTGGTGCGACGGTATATACCACTCTGAGTCCGTGTGAGATGTGCACTGGGGCCTGTGTCATGTACAAGGTCAAGCGAGTCGTCATCGGTGAGAACAAGACATTCCTCGGCGGCGAGGCCTATTTGAAAAGCAGGGGCATTGAGGTAATTGTACTGGACAATGATGAATGTCGCGACTTGATGCAAAAATTTATCAAAGAGAAACCTCATGACTGGAATGAGGACATTGGTGAAGATTAATCTCAGATTGAATTGCCTTCTACGACGATGTCAACCGGTGGATCTCCTCAAAGTAAAACTTCAGATCGTCTGGTTTCACAAATGGTGTTATGCCTGTGTCTGTCAGCACCAACATCACGCTTGACATTGATTCCACATACCATGCCCAAGATTTGCAATCCAGCCCTGCTTGCCACCCTCAAACCCAGCAACCATATCTTCGACCACCTTGGTGATTGATTCGTGTGTACCATACAAAACGCCTGGATCCGCATTTCCTTGCAGCGTCTTGCCCTTTGCCCTCGCAAGTTTGTATGCTTCAGCCGGGTCGTGTAGCCAGTCCAGGCCAATAGTATGGTACTTAGAGCTGCAGAGGTCTGGCAAAGCGTACCACGCTCCTTTTGCGAAGACGGTCATTGGCACGGGTTCCAGACCCTTCGATTCGAGACGTGCAGGTAAGTTGTCAGCAATGTAGTTGAGATATGGGAGAGCAAATGTCTTGAACGATGTTGGTGAGAGTTCTCCAGCCCACGAGTCGAAAACTTGAATCATCTCCGAGAAGTTAACGATTATTCTTCACTTTGCCGATATCCTTACCTGTGCGCCGGCCTGCACTTGAAGAGCCAAATATTCCACACAGAGCTCAGCGATTTTCTGAAGCAAGGCTTTGCTCTCCTCCGCGTATTTATATACCCATGTCTTTGTCTGTATGAATAGTTTGCTGCCTCCGCCCTCTACCATGTAGCACAGTAACGTCCAAGGCGCTCCACAAAAACCAATTAGTGGTACGCGTCCCGCAAGTTTTTGTCTTGTCAAAGTAATTGCCTTGTAAACATAGTCCAAGGATTCGGCTACGTCTACTTTTCTCTCAAGAACCTCCTTGTACTGCTTATCTTCGGGCGTCTGGAGCGGCTCGGGGAAGTGGGGGCCCTTTTTGTCCACCATGATAACTTCCATGCCCATCGCTTGGGGTATGACGAGAATATCCGAGAAGATAATAGCAGCATCAATGAGGCCCGCATAGCGTTCAATGGGCTGGAGAGTGAGCGTAGAGGCGATCTCAGGGCTGCGGCAGCATTCGAAGAAGTCTTTTTTTCCTTTCGCCTCGTGATATTCGGGTAGGTAACGTCCAGCTTGCCGCATCACCCATATTGGCGGGCGTTCAACTTTTTCGCCTGCAATCGTCAGTTTCGTAATACATCCAATTCCATCAAACACCTCCACATGCCTCTTGCTGTCCGAAGGATCAGATCGTTCTTCATAGGCTCGAACTGGGGCGCCATTTTTGCGGTGTGAGATATGAAGAAGGTGTGAGGAGCGACACAATTGCTGGTGCTCGGAATATATACCTTAGGTATTCCGAGCACCCCGCGGCCCGCTTCAGCCATCGTACTGCTAACTGCATTGAGACGCGTTCCTGCATCCAGGCATCGCGCCTCCCCACCGACCTATTCTTGTGTTGTCATATAACCAAAGCGATGCTCTCAGCTTCTAATCGGTACCTGACGCGTATCTTGCGTTCACATCCTACTTCACATCCAGTACCCCCCTTTCGATCTCATGGTTCAGCTCAAGGTATCTCTTGTTGGACGAGAACGCGACCAGGCGCGAAACCACGTGCACAGCAGCAAGTAGAGCCAGCATGGCATCAGCAATATCAACGTCGAGGGGCAAAGCGGAAGGTTACCACATATCTTGATGAAATGCCACAAGGAGTCATAGAATCAACCGCCTCACCCATAGAAATTGACCCCGAGCCAGAGTACCCTCCCTTCTTGCAGCAAGTTCGTAACAACATGCTCAAATTTAGTCATTGCGTGCTGCTCACACGGGTTGGAGGCTTCTATGAGGTATGCATTCATCCATTGGTGCTGGCGTTTCTAATAGAACCAGTTATACTTCGAACATGCCGACCAGTTTGCTCCTCTTCTGAATTTGAGAAAATCGAAGAAAAAAGGAGTTAAGGGTAGCAAAAAGCCTGCTGTATCTATGGTAAGTAGGTTTCCAAAGATTTAGATAACCATATGTTAAAGTTTGCAGGCAGGCTTCCCTGCATACCAACTGGACCGCTATCTCAAGATGCTAGTCCAAGATTTGAGCAAGCACGTCGCTATCAGCGATGAGTTTCTCAATGATGCTCCAACTAGGGCGAAAGGTGAATCCCAATACACACGAAAAGTATCGCGAATTATCACTCCGGGCACGCTGATTGACGAAAATTTCATGAACCCCTGGGAGAACAACTACCTACTAAGCATTCACGTCAATCCGGAGGTAATCAAAGAAGAGAAAGCAGTCAAGAAAAGTCCAGGAAGTTCTAGTGTATCATCAGTTCTCAATCTGCCCCGTACTGAAGTTGGGCTTGCTTGGATCGATTTATCCAGTGGTGACTTCCTCACACAAAGTACAGATATTGCTTCATTACCGTCTGTTGTGGCTCGTATCAAGCCACGCGAGATTGTACTGGACAGCATCTTCCAAGACGCAGCGAACTCACGCATCGTCTCGATACTGCAAGAAGATGGGCATATCATCACCTTCCAGGAACCATCACAGAATCCATTGGCTCTTGAAGATTGGATTCCGATGCTAGAGGATGTTGTAGAGGATTTCGATATGGCCAACTTTATGCCTAGTGAAGTTGCCGCTGGAGGCTCTTTATTGCACTACGTCAAACATCAACTCCTAGGCTCTCGAACACGACTGCAATCTCCTGTAAGACATCAGGCTGACGAGTATATGAGCATTGATAAAAACAGCTTGAGGGCGTTGGAGATTAGAAGAACCATCCGTGATGGTACCTACGAGGGAAGTCTGTTGCATTCACTAAAGAAGACGGTCACGAAAAGTGGTACGAGATTGCTCACGCAACGCTTGTGTATGACCAGTCGTAACTCCCATAAACTCCTAGCTGACCACGAGTAGCTGCACCATCGATGTCGTTATCAACGATCAACGATAGGCTGAACCTGGTAGAAGAAATGATACAGCATCCACAGCTCCGGCAAGATATCATTTCCCTCCTTGGACGAACATTTGATTCACTTCGCTTGGTAACGAAATTTACATATGGGCGAGGAGATGCAGATGATCTCATAGAGCTTTCGAAAACGGTCATTGCTACCTCTGATATAGCCACAGCCCTTCGCGAACATACAGCCTCTAGGACCGCAAATGCGGTCGATACTAAAGGGGCTTCGTCTGAGGCGCGGAAACTATGTGTTACTGCATTAGAGCGACGCTTTAGTTTAGATGAGCCGTTGAAATTAGCGCGGCGTATACACGATGCTGTTGATGAGGAAGGGCTGTCTGAATACCATCGACTAGAAGACGAGGAGGCGAATGAGATGTCCGATCTTGCTCAGGATGTTCTAGGCCGAGAAGCCGGCGAAGAGGATCTCAAGGCAATACCGAAGCGCATCCAACCCAAACCTCACATGATCTCTGGGAGCTTCAAAGGCGCTACCGATGGGAGGGAGGACGTCTATATCATGAAGCGTGATGCAAGCCCTGCTCTTGGGCGATTTCACGAGACTCTGGACTCTCTAGGTGAGGAAAAAACCAATTTAGAGAACCGGCTTCGCCAAGAGATGGGAACAGAAAGCTTGACGCTCAAGTGGACGCCCAACCTCGCACATATTGCACATGTCAAGGGCAAAGATGTGTCACGTGTTGTTAGTCACTATCCCAAGAGTCTGAGCAGTAGCAAGTCAACACGCTCCTTCCAAATTCCGGAGTGGGCTCAGCTTGGGGCTCAAATGGACAAAACACGCTTCCAGATCCGCAACGAAGAGCAAAGAGTGCTTGGCGAGTTGCGGGAAGGTGTTGTACGAAACCTCGTCAAGTTGCGAAGAAATGCCGCCATTCTCGATGAGCTCGACGTTTCCTGTGCCTTTGCCTTGCTCGCTATGGAGAAGAATCTTACACGTCCTATATTGGACTCTGGCACATCGCATAATGTGGTCGGAGGCCGACACCCTGTTGTTGAAGCAAGTCTTGTTGACAATGGTCGCCAATTTGCACCAAACGATTGTCTACTCAGTGAGCACGAACGCATTTGGCTTATCACAGGTCCGAACATGGCTGGCAAAAGCACATATCTTCGTCAGAATGCACTTATCTCCATTCTTGCACAAACAGGTTCCTTCGTGCCGGCCGAATATGCAGAAATCGGTCTCGTTGACAAGGTTTTCAGTCGTGTTGGATCCGCAGACAATCTGTATCAGGATCAATCTACATTCATGGTCGAGATGCTGGAAACGGCACAAATACTAAAAGAAGCGACGCCGCGGTCATTTGTCATCATGGATGAAGTCGGTAGAGGAACGACACCAGAGGATGGTATAGCAGTCAGTTATGCCTGTCTTCACCATCTGTACCACATCAACCAATGTCGGACGTTATTTGCAACCCATTTCCATGCACTCACGGGCATGACTGCAGACTTTGAGAAACTTGGCTGTTACTGCAATGATGTGTTAGAGGAGCCTGATGGTAAGTTTTCATACGTACATCGTTTGAGGAAAGGCGTCAATCGAGAAAGCCATGCTCTAAAGGTGGCAAGAGTTGCAGGTGGGTCTCTGGAAGAATGAGTTGCTTCGTAGTCTGCTGACGCTTATTAGGTCTCCCTGAAGATGCTGTCGTGGTTGCAGCGCAGGCTTTGAAGAAGTTAAAGCCATCTACGTTCAATACAAATCAAATTGAAAAGAGCATTTGAAAGTCGAAGGGCTACCAGGAGGCCGGAATGTAGCTGTTGTTGTTTGATCATCTCTAGAAAGTTACTCAGCGTTTGGTGTTCCCTATTTTACGTCAACCCAACTCGTGTATAAGATACCCACTGAAAAAAAAGAACTTCCAACTCATCACTATCGATTGGCAGGCACCGTGAGATGGCAGTGTCACTTGCCTACCATACTACGTCTTATGTTCCCTCAAGACCCCTTCAGCTCATGCCGTTCTCTAGTGGTGTCCATCTCTAATGGCACGGCGTTTTGGTACGGCGGTGCAGCGTACTGTTGGTTCTGAGGATACCCCGAGCATTGCATCATTGAAGGAGAAGGAGCCTTCTCAGCCGGATGCCATCTACGGATCTTCCATGCAATGTAAACGAGTAGGGAAATGACAGCCGCACCCACCCCTGAGCCTATAACAATTCCTGCAATAACCCCACTTGATAAATTTTACTATTTTCTGGCGCTGAACTTGCCTGTGTGGTGACACTTGCCGTTGGTACGGAAGCAGACGCGAGTGTAGAAGCAAGGCTCGACGGTACGGTCGACGCGGTAGATGTAGTCTTGGTATTGATTCAGCACGGTATTGATTTTGAGATTAACTAGAACGGCCTTACAACTGCTTCGACGATCATGACATGCAGTTGGTATATGCTGCTCACGGAGGCCGCGTCTGAACGCATACCCCAAGCCGTTGTGATGACGGAGTATGGTGATGCGCAACCATATTCGTCCTCCCAATCATGAACCGCGCGATTCGTCGACGCGCATTCATACGACCTGTAATTGAGCGATAAGTCAGCCTCGCTTCAATTCCACCCCGGCACCAATTGTTTCGAGTAACGTACGACGGACAACAGGACGCGATTTTTTGCGTTACTCCAGTCGTCGTGAGCATCCGATTGCACGCGCTCGTCCAACCCGCCGGGCAAATGCCTGGCGAGTAAACAATGCTCGAAAATGAGAAGGGAAAAGCTGGCGGAAAACAGCTAGTGACGTTATCCCCACCCGCTTTCCACCAAGTGGTCGGGACCCCTTTGTATATCCATGGTCCGTTCGTGCATTGCACTGGAGCTGTAAATGTGGTTGTGAGTGGCAGAAATCTTATTCCAATGGTGCTCATGTTATTCTAATTGTCATGGAGATATTATGACAGTTACGAATGCGCCGGATTGAACGAGGCTGGAGGACAACCTGATAGCAAGCCATCAGCTAAACTATATATCATGGGGCTAAATGACCCTCCATTTCGCCCCCAATTGCCCCTTTAGAATGCATTTCGGCTCGCTTGATGCGGGACCGCGGACGGCTTGGATGATTGTCATTAGTAGCGCTATTGTGGCCTGCACGCGATAGAACTTATTCTCAGCCTTGGAAGCGAACGGCCCACATCATGGGCACGAGGCCAGCAAGAGTAATATAGTTTCCGCATGGCATGAATCTTCACCAGACAGATATAATCCTTAAGGGGCTTTGGAGGTAACTGTTAGGTAAGAGCAAGGTGATGTTGGTCAAGAGCAGCCAACTACATGTTGCTTGCTAACAGAATGATCAGCGTGCATAGATACTATACTACCATGGTGCTCGCACAAAAGGGTGGTGATGACTTCAACAGGGCCCTCGAATGTGACCGAGAACGCTCCAGATCAAATGTGAACTAGATAAAGTGTTTAGAGCAGCGACGGGCCGGGCCGCCCAACCGAGTGGCAAGTGCACGTAGCCAACACGCGGTACCAGTTGAACGTCTCAGCCATTAACTGGTATCCATCCCATAGTCAACCTTGTATTGTCTTCATTGGCCAATGTATCACAGCGTTGAGTAATTCATTAAAATCGTGCGCAGAAACCATGTCATTAACATCTAGTAGAGCTTGCTGCCAATGAATGGCAATACCAGGAAAATAATTGGACCAGCAGTCGCCCGCCACTTGCGATAGGCCCAACGGTTTTCACGATGTTGATACTGGCTTGGTGGTACGTACCGGTACAAGATCCCTGCTAATGGATCAGCGTGATCATAGTAGCTCGAGGATTCTCGATCTAGTCTAGTGGTGGACAATTCAGGCATGCCGTGATACAACTCTCGCAGGTGGGTCATTTATCTTTCCCTCAATCATTCTAGCGCTTCGCTACCCCACGTGTATATGTTTTACCCCATCCCTACCCAACTTGCTTCAAACTTCATCTCATCGTTCTTACCATCTAATCTTCAATTGATCGCACACTGACATTGGTTGCAAACATGGGCGAGCCAGCTCAAGCTACCCCACCATTGGCGTTATTTGCCCCTCCCTCTTATCCTGGACCACAACAAATCTCCCCGCATATCACGCTGCAGCCGCCACTATCACGGCGCGGTAAAGGCCCAGGTTTGATTTTGGTGTTAGACCATTATGCCTTGACCGAACAAAGTGAGACGCATTTAGATCCGCCGCCGCTGCAAAAGTGGGCGGAGGAAGGATTCGCAGTTCTGCTGCTGCTGGTTCCAGGGAACCCAGAAGAAGGTGGAGAGTTTCCGTTGAAGAAGGCATTGGAAGCGTTGAAAGGGTGTGATGGATGTGAATTCGATAAGGGTGTAGGCTTAATATGTAAGAGTGTTTTTCCTGCGCCATTAAGGAGATGCGACAAATACCCATAGATGTTTACATCACGAGCCTCACAACAGTGCTGGTGTGGGTTTATCATAAGATAGAGGTGGAGGACGCTGACTGTTAAACAGCATACCTCTCCCGTATTCCCCTCTATGTTGAGGATGCGGCCCACATCACTCCTGAAATCAAGGCCTTGGTTTCCTATGGCGGCAGGAAATTCACTACGCTTCACGAATCTGCATCAAACACAGTCCCGCCTCAGCTGATCCACATACCTGGCCCTCGTGTTCCTCGTCGCGAATCCGTTTCGATTGTGCCTGACTCTCAAACCAGCAAGCCCTTTGAGGGCATCGTGAAAACCCACCGCTACCTAGAAGCAAAGAGTGATTCGGGTTGGGCATTGCCTGCTGACGAAAACTACCACAAGAGAAGTGCTGGTATTGCACATACCCGTAGTCTAGAATTTCTCAAAAAACAACTCGACGGCCCATGGTTTGACCTCGAGGCGATTTGGGAAGAACACACAAACTACGAATTTGCAGAACGGGATGTCGAAAAAACAATGGCAACGATGGTAGCGCAACCATACGTAAACCATATTCCAACCATGACGTATGTAACTGACTTATGCTCGCTTCCATGATATCCAAGTACTGACACTACCACGATAGAGGCGGCATTGGCAAAGAACGCTTGACGGCCTTCTACACGCACCACTTCATCTTCTCCAACCCACCTGACACCAGCATCTCCCTTGTATCCCGCACCGTAGGCATAGACCGCGTCATCGACGAATTCATCTTCAGCCTCACCCACACCCAAGCCGTCCCCTGGCTCATCCCCGGCATCCCTCCCACGGGCAAGCCACTCTCCATCCCCTTCACGAGCATCGTAGCATTGCGAGGCGATCGTCTCTGCCACGAACACATAGCGTGGGACCAGGGCACGGTGTTGCGGCAGTTGGGCTTGCTTCCTGAATTTGTCACGTTTCCGTACCCGGTCGGTGGTCAGGATGCGCCGGCGGGGCAGCGATTCGAGGTTCGCTTGCCTGTTGTTGGGGTGGAGGGGACTGAGAAGTTGGCGGATGAGGGGAGCAGGGAGAGTAACTTGTTGATGGAAGAGACGTTGAGGACTGTAAACGATGCGTAGAGGGAGATGGAAGTATGGGTTCCGTCACGGCTTAGGTGGGCTTCGTCGCGAAATGTGGGCTCCATAACGGCAGCACTAATAATCGCTGTTAGGTTTTGGGAGTCAGTGTTCAAACTAGGCGGTTTTGCGTAGCCAGTTGCAATGCTGCTGAGCAAATTTCTTTGCATTATATATCTCTAATGTATCTGCTGTTTACTTGGCGTAGTTGGCCAATCGCCCAATTAGTACCCTCTTGTCCAACAGAAATACGTCAGTTCGAGTCTGGCGACAATCAAATGCAGTATTTCGTGGTCAATCCTTGATTCCTCATGCTAGTTCAGAGGAAATTCTACCCCTAGATATCGTTATTACGAGAAGCGAATAACCATATGATCATGCCCAGAAAAAGCGAACGAGGACATCCGGCCTGACTTTCTTCATCGCACGCTCTAAGCCTTCCTGGTTCACTCTTATTAACCCAAAGTCGAAGTCGCGTGTGCAGTAGCCCACATAGAGCGATGTATTCAGATCAACAATAAATCGTATCTCCCTCAAGTTAGGTAATTGTCTTAGCATGTCCAGCTCCCTGATTTCGGTAAAGTGCGATGAGAAAGCGGTTGGTGCTGCCCACATGCGTGCAGCTTGATATGTGACTAGTTCAACAGATGTTATTGCTCGGAAGTGTGCCAAAAGACGGTGTTGCAAAAATGGCGTGAGACTCAGGTCAAATTCGCGGAAAGAGAAAGTATTTAGGGAATATGGGAGAAGTGAAGCTTCCGAGTAGATTTGGTGGCAGACGAAAAGAAGACCCAAAATGTGGCACTCGCCGTTGGTGTTGAGTTTCACGTGCTTGTATTTGATGGCGTCTTTGAAGCGGTAGGTTCGCCCTCCGAGTATATATTCGTAAATTATATTTCGAACCTCAGCTGGGAGTTGAAGCAAGTAAGATTCTCTTTGGTTCCGAGTTGCGCTATCGGGTTTCGTTAGTAGGTCTTGAAGGACTGAATAATGAATGAATCTCTAGGTATGTTGGCAGATGCTAGCGGGTGGCCACTAGGTTGTGGTGGCTCGTTACCGCGGATCAAGGATAAGAATATTCAACAAGAAGACTCACATGTCCCTTTGCTGCCTATTGGGCTTGGTAGAGGTGTGTGCGCAGTGCTCATAATTCCTGAGGGCAATATCGTGGTCCACGCTAGGTTTCACAGGCGTGCTTGTTGTCAAGACTAGCTGTTTCCGCGAAAACTCAACCATTGGGTCGACCTTTTCGTCTAGAGGTGTTTTGGAGGGCTTATTTGACCGATAGTACTTCATGAATGCCTTGAGTTGTTTTTTGGCTTTACGATGCACCTGGAAGCGCTTCAGGATTTCCTTTGGAGACATTGCGTCCGACTAACACGATGGACGAGGCTGGAAGTACCTGGCCATTGAAGTAAGCCTATGTCCCCAGTACCTGGTTTGGTAATGCTGAAGCCTTACGCGTCCTGTTTAAAGAATGAGATTCATACTATGAGCTTGACCAGTTGCTGGTGGCCAAGTCAGTCTGAGGGTTGACTTGACGCTGGCAAGTGGGGCAGGGTTATTGCCTAAGCGAGTAGGCAAGGCTGACACCCCTGTCGAATGGTCTGTGCTTGATAGCAGGTCCGGTTTTGCGTTTACGGGCCGGTTTAGCGTATCTCTCATCATTTCTTCGCAGAATCACAGCCCTCTACGTAGCAACTTGTAACACGGAACCCTACCCAGCACATTTGTTGCGTTACAGCTAATCTATCCTTCTATAGACAGTGTTTCCTAATATAGGTGCTTATTGTGCGCATGCAGATTGCTGCAGCACAGGCAGGAAGCTTTGGTGCAACAACCTATAACTCTCCCCACTTTCTTACAGACCGAAGATGCCTACTTATACCAGGCATGTTCATGTCCGGATTCATTTCTGGGAGACGGCTTTATTTCCCTGATTGCGGTTGATGGGCTGGGCCTCCTGGGTCGTTTGCAATGAGGCTTTGCTTCTGATTAACGAACACAGGCCAAGCAACCTCCCAGATTACCAAGTCAGCAAGGCCAGGCCGAAATTATTATATGCCTCATGGCGAGCTGTGTAGCCTGCCGATATACGCGTTCCCCTCGGACGCCGCGATACGGTCCGATGTTGGGGGTTATCTGAAACAGTTGGCCAATCAAAAGCCGCGGGGAAATGACGAGATGGCATGGGCACAGCTATAAGTTCCAGCATAAGTTGGTACTTGCGCCTGTTGTAGGATAGGGGCCAGCGGTGAATACAAAAACTGGATGTGGCTGTGTCTTTGCGGCGTACTGTGTAACGGAGCGATTGGACGGAATGGTAGGAATAGCTGGTGAAGTCTGCGTTGTGTTGCGTACGTGCATTGCCGGTTTGCCGGAAAAAAGCGCCAGCCCCGCCGCACTGCATCCGTTCGAGCTCCCCGCGTGGCTCAGCCATATGACTACTCAGCCACCCAGACAAGTACATTATGTAGAGCCACGCCTTGGGCAGAAGATACAGGCCGAGTTCAAGTCTTACATGTCGCCATGACAAGCACCTGCGATCCCGCGATCAAAGGGCCCCAGGCCGAAGAAGCTGCCGCAAAGACAATCCAGCGCAATTATCGCGGGTACAGAGAACGGCGACAACTTGATGGCTTCGGATTGGATGCGAGCGCACGCTGGGCAGAGGTTCGCCAACACTGTTGTTTCTCCGGTACTCGAATCGGCATACTGACATGATATCTGCAGGCAGTAAGAGATGGTAGCTACCCACACACTCCCTTAGTGATCATGGACCCTTACTAAGCTTCGAAGCAAAATGGCGCGCCGCCACCAGCCCCAAGTCTCGCTCCGAGGAGGACGCCCAAGTCCAGCGAGAGGCTCTAACCACGCCCGAACAGCGCGAGCGCGCAAACTCCAGAGCAGCACGTGAGAAGTGGAAGCGTGTCGGCGCCATCGCACGGCGAGCGGGCTCGGATGATCCAGAAGATGCTTCAACAACGGAAGAGGAAGAGGACCAGTCCCCAGAGGCCCGCGCAAAGCGACAAAAGCAGAAGCTCAAGGATCGGGCCGAACGGGAAAAGACTGCAAAGATGATGGATCTCCAATATTTCCTCGAAATGGTCGACCAGAAGCACCGATATGGCAGCAATCTGCGCGCGTACCATGAGCAATGGAAAAAGGAAGACACTAACGAAAACTTCTTCTACTGGTTAGACCAAGGAGAAGGAAAAACTTTTGAGCATCCTACCGTCACTAGAGAGAGGCTCGACAAGGAGCAGGTGCGCTATCTGTCGCGAGAGGAGCGCATGCAGTACCTCGTCGAGGTTGACGCAGAGGGCCGGCTCTGCTGGGCAAAGAATGGAGAACGGATCAATACCAACTTGAATTACAAGGATAGCGTAGATGGAATTGTTCCAATAGATGACGACACACCTGCCTTTGGTCCGTATGGCCAACTGGTCCAAGGCGGGAAGAGCAGGCCTTCAAGGAGGCGGCGCAGCTCGACCGATGCAACCAGCTCCGATTCAGGCTCGGAACACAGCGATGTTGAAGGAGGGCATTATGTCAACGAGGACCTGGACAATGCAAAAGGTGTATCAAAAATCAAATATGTCTCAGCAGCAGCAATACTCAATCATCTCCTACGAAGCTCAGTAAAACCGAACACATGGATATTCGTAAGTCTATACTCTGTAGCCCTCGATCCGTTGCCTAACAGCTGCTACAGGTCGCGGACACATCATATCGGTTGTACATAGGTATAAAGCAATCCGGTGCATTTCAGCATAGCTCATTTCTACATGGAGCTCGAATCGCTGCTGCAGGCCTCCTCAAGGTCAAGGATGGACAACTTCGTCGACTCTCACCCCTCTCGGGCCATTACCGCCCACCTACCAAGAACTTTCGTGCTTTCGTACACTCCATGCAAGACAAGGGCGTCGATATGTCGCGCGTCTCTATCTCGAGGTCATATGCTATTCTCGTCGGTCTCGAGGTTTATGTTAAGACACGACGGAAGGTCAAGCATGGAGTAGCCCATGTAAAAGACGCAGAGACCAAGATCATGCGCCCTGAAGAGCACAGGCGGAAGATGGAAGAACAGGTGGATAAAAGCAAGAGCGCGCAGCGAGAAAGGCAAATCCTTGCTCACAAGGCGGCAAAGGAAGAGGCAGAGAAGAGGGAGCAAAGCTGGAAACGCCGCATATGGAGAATACTAAGCCTCAGAGGCACAGGCGACGCAGAGAAGAACGAATTGACATCTAACAATCAGAAGACCGAAAAATGGCTAAGCAAGCCTGACCAAGATATTGAGAGCGCGATAGCACCTTCGGGGATACGGGACAGGCTAAGTTGAACGAATTGCTTACGGGCCATGCAGTGTGATTGTTCCTGCATGCATATGTTGACATGCCGTGACTATTGATGGTTTGGTTCTATTTTGAACACTTCATGTAGATATCCTCATTACTTCACGACAGCATTGACTAGGTAAACTAAACCTAAATACCAGTGTGTTTAAGCATGTCACCCGTACAGCGTCGATTGGATCGTCGCCAGTCTGGACCCAAGTACTAAGTACCAGAAAACAGGCTCAACCGAAGGCCCACGCGTCCTCCCGTGCGAGGCTCACCACTGACATCATACTTGGCGTCATGGCCCAACTTTTGGCTCCATCAGACCTGCCCTTTAGTGTTTGCCATTCTATGTAATTTCGTTCTGCAATGAATGGGCTGTGATGGAATTCCATCACAGTGACCGGGCGGCCAATACGCAGGATTTATTGGGCATGATGCTGTGCTCAGCGCAGTGACCAAATGGACTGTGAAACATGGGGCACCTTTTGCGAACTGAAATTTCCCATGTGGAGAGCAGGTACGAGGTCATGCCGCAATGGCCTATGGAATCGGATGAACAGCTGTAGTACTGTTAGCGCCTCGTGTATCGGTGCCAACTCAGTGTCAACCCCGTCTAACGTCCCGCCGCGATTAGCTTTAGGGACGATGCACAGGCAAGCTAGTGCTTCTAAGCGGGGTGCCATAGTAGCATGCAGCACAGTGGATAAATTTTCAGTTCCTAACCGTCAACACAGCAACGCAGGGTTCCCGCTCAGCTCCATAGTTCCGTGCCGCCGATGAAGGAGAAAGAGTCGTGATGGCCTTCTCGAAGGAGACAAGGGCTGGCAGGACGATCAGCGGTTCCGGAGCTAGGCTAAGCGACGGTTGACAAGGGCCCATAATCAGACGATGCACGCTAGGCCGCGTTAGTATAGCTATCTACGTCATCCCAACTCGCCTCAGAAGCAGTGCAGCAACCTGCTTGGGCGCACACGGCACAATCTTCTCCAGCCTCCTGTATCTGAAACGGATTTGATAGGATGGAGCAGCTGGCTCCTTCAGGGATACTCGCTGCGATGAATACGACTGTGGAGATGTGCGCCACTGTCCCGTCGATCGCGTCTGGATCCTGACTGCCGCCGCTTGCTGCCTCACCAGTATGGACGTATGGACCAGGAAGGCCGAACTAGAGGCACCACGAACAGCTATAGGCTCTCATGAAGTTCTTCTCAAACAAGATCATGGCCATCTTCTCTACCTCAAGACTAGACATTCACCTACATGTCGAATCTAGCTGATAGTTACCACGCAGGCAACTTTCGGACGGAATGCTGCAGCTCCACTTCCCGCAGCATGCCAGATCTAAACCTGGCAATGCTCTTCATGCTCATCGTCGATTCCACCCACAATCCAGTCCAAGCCACAATTCCTCAACCCTTGTCATAGTACCGACCCGCGTCTGTCTCACGTCGTTAAGTGGAGAACCTTAACGTCGGAGCTGACGCCCCGCTCAATGCTGGTGTTAGTGACGCAATGCTCCTCTCGTTCGTTGCAACTCGTCGTGCTCAATGTTACCTGAAGCTATCAAATCAGGTTTCTGAGCCGCAGTGAGCCTGCATTCCGCCAGAAGCTTCCCTTGCAGCAAGCCCCGTAGAGCTTAATCGGGTTTTTACACTCTACGTCATTCTGCGACAATCATCATCACCCCTGGTCTTGTGCCATAAATGTGTGCATGCCTTGTTCCTTTGCCCTCTCCTCTCAACTACAAAGACGGCTCATTCGTCAATCGATACATGACTGACAATTCCTCCAATTCCTATACCTATTACTCGTTCCCCCCGACGCCTAATAGAAACTCCCCCCGTTCTGCACGATCACGTTCAATATCAAGCAACCTATCAGCTTCAAGCCCTAAGCCTAGACCCTCCTACCTGCAAAAAGATTACAATATGCCTTCCCCAGCAGCTAGAAAGGGTGACACCCCCCGCACCCCAACCAAGCTCGGACGAAAGCCGCAATCATCAGCCTTCAAGTTAAACAAGCAAGCGGGAAGATCAGAGGAAACTCTCGTCAACCCCCCTGACCAAGCACAGGATGCTCAGAAAGAAGGAGAGGGCCTCCTGGGAGGTGCCCAGGAAAAGGCAGAAGAGCCAAAGAGCCAGGTTGAAGACACCACAAAGGATACCAAAAAGAAGGCAGATAGCACCACAAAAGGCGTTAAAGGCAAGGTTTCAGAGACCGGCGACGATCTCGAGGAGGCGGAGCCAAAGCCAATTGATGATGATGCTGAGGAAGCCGAAGATGAGGCTGAGGAGACCGGCGATGATGCCACACAGAAGGCCGGTGATGAGGGCCTGGACACAAACGACAACACTGAGGATGATGCGACTGACACCGCTAGCAAGGCTGCCGATAGTGGCAAGCAGGCAGGTGAGGGTGCATTGAGTGGTGCCCGTGGTCTCGCTGGCCGAGCGTCAAATCTTGCTGGCAAGGCATCCAAGGATCCCAAGGGTGCTGCTGCTGATGCTGGCAACGACGTTCAGGATACAACCGAAGATGTCAAGGACACCACTGAAGGGACAGCCAAGAGTGCCAAAGACACTGTCGAAGATACAGCTGAGGATGCTAAGGGCACCGCTGAAGATGCTACCGACGACGTAACAGAGAAAGCTGGCGATGTCGCTGATGATGCCAAATCAACAGCACAAGATGCAACCAAGGATGCTACAAACACCGCGGAAGGTGCGACGGATGGTGTTCAAAGCAAGGCTGAAGATGTCAAAGACTCAGTTGAAGACACCACAGGCCAAGAGCTTCCGGAAACCCCCGATCTGAATCTCTTGAAGGGCCTCGAAGTTGACGAGGAGGGCATCATTAAGGATAAGAGTGGCAAGGAAATTGGCCACCTTGTCGAGGGTGACGCCGAGGACCTCGCCGGTTATCCAATTGGTGACAACGGCGAGATTCTCGATGATGATGGCGATCTTGTCGGCCGCTGCGAGCTCCTCCCTCAATTTATCGAAGATCAAAAGAAGGAGGCCGAAGAGGCAGCTGAAGATGGCGCTGACCTCAAGATGCCCGATATTAGCATCCTCAAGGGCCTTACGGCTGATCGTACTGGTCAAATCTTGAACGAGGATGGTGACTTCATTGGCCATCTCGTTGAGGGTGACCCATCCGATATCCAGGGCCGCGAATTCAACGAGAAGGGCGAGATCCTCGATGACGAGGGTAATGTCATCGCTCGTGCCGAACTCTCTGAGGAGGCTGCCAACCTCGTCGACCAAGATGGAGAGGAAGGTGATGATGAGCAGCAAGGCCCAGCAGGCGACCTCGTTGGCGCCACCACAAAAGCCAAGGATGACGTTTCTGACACTGCTGAGGGTGCCAAAGGGGACGTCGAAGAAGCTGCTGCTGATATCGAAGACGAACTTCCCGGCGTTGAGGCCCTCGAGGGCATGCAAGTCAACTCCGAAGGCAACATTCTCAATGACGACGGCGAAGTCGTTGGTCACGTTGAGGAAGGCGCTCTCGAGAACATCGAAGGCGTCAAGGGCCTCACTGTCAATGATCAGGGTGAGGTTGTTGACGCCGACGGCAATGTACTTGGCAAGGTAGAGCTTGCTGAGGGTGCTGCTGATAAACTCAAGGACTCAGCCGCTGGCGCTCTTGACGTCCGAATCTTGGAGGGCCTGAAGGTCAACAAGAAGGGCAAGGTCCTTAATGCCGACGGCGAGGAAATCGGTGAGCTCAAGGATGGTGAGATTGAGAAGTGCGCGGGTAAGAAGATTAATGAGAAGGGCGAAGTCGTCGACAAGGACGGCAATGTGCTCGGTAAGGTCGACGTTGTTCCCGGCGAAGCCGCCTTCGAAGCTATCAAGGAGCTCAAGGAAAGCATCGGCGAGACTGAAGAGCCCCAGCTCGAGGAAGTTGAGATTACTCCTGACCTTGACATCCTTGACGGTCTCAAGGTTAACAAGAAGGGTCAAGTCCTTGATGAAGATGGCGAGCCTATTGGCGAGCTCATTGAGGGCGAGATCAAGGATTGTGCCGGCAAGAAGATCAACGAGAAGGGTGAGGTTCTTGACAAAGATGGTAAGGTCATCGGCAAGGTCAAGACACTCCCTAAGATCGTCGAACAAGAAGTCGGTAAGGCCGAGGACGCTGCTGAAGGTGCGGAGGATGCCACCGAAGATGCCCAGGAGGCCGCTGAGGAGGCTGGCGAAGAGGCTGAGGCTGAGGAGGATGAGGAGGCTACCGCCCGCCCACCTGTCTCTATTCTCGAGGGTCTCGCTGTCAACAAGTCTGGCAAGCTCATCGACTCCAACAACAACATCGTCGGTGAACTCATTGAAGGCGATGCTAAGAAGCTTTCCAAGTCAGGCGTCACATGTGATGCTGAAGGTCAATTCTGGGATAACAAGGGTCACATTATTGGCCGCGCCCAGACTGTTGCCCAAGAGAGCGCCGAAGAAGAAGCTCCCTTCGCTGGTCTCGAAGGCCTCCTTGTTGTTAAGGACGGCTTTGTCGAGGACGAGAACGGCAACCGTGTCGGACAGGTTGTGGAAGGAGATACTAAGAAGCTGATCGGTCGTGCTGTCGATGAAGATGGTGATATCCTTGACAAGAAGGGCTCAGTCGTCGGCCATGCTGAGCGTTACGAAGAGCCCGAGGAGGAAGCACCAGAAGAAGAACAACCTTTTGACCTCTCAAGCCTCGAGGGCAAGACCGTCAACAAGCAGGGCAATGTCATCGGCAACGAGGGCGTTCCCGTTGCGCGCCTGGTCGAAGGAAACCCCAAGGAGCTCGCTGGCAAGAAGCTTGATGCTGAAGGTCAAATCTGGAACGACTCCGGTAAAGTTATCGGCCGCGTCGAGCTCATTCCTGAGAACGAGCGCGAAGTCAAGCCCGAGGGACCTTTTGCTGGTCTGCAAGGTCTACGTGTTATTGCCGACGGAAAGGTCGCCGACGAAGACGGGAATGTTGTTGGCACCGTCGTCGAAGGTAACGCCAAGCGCCTCATTGGTCTTGCTGTTGACGAAGACGGCGACATCCTTGATAAGTATGGAAACGTTAAGGGCCACGCTGACCCACTCGAGGACGAGGAAGAGGCAGTTCCTGACGACCTTTCTGTCCTTGATGGCCTCACCCTGAACAAGCAAGGTTACCTGGTTGACAGCAACGGTATCCCAGTCGGTCGCCTTGTTGAGGGTAACCTCAAGGACTTAGCCGGTCGCAAGTCGGACGGTGAAGGCCAGATCCACAACGACACTGGTAAGGTTGTTGGTCGCTGCGAGCTCATTCCTGAGAATGAACGCGTCACTAAACAAGAGGGGCCATTCGCCGGCTTCGAGGGTCTTCGCGTCGTCAAGGACGGTTTCGTTGAGGACAACGATGGCAACCGTGTTGGTCAGATCACCGAAGGTGAAGCTAAGAAACTAGTCGGCCATCAGGTTGACGAAGATGGAGACATCATCGATAAGTACGGTAACGTCAAAGGTCACGCCGAGCCTTACGAAGAAGAGGAGGCCGAAGAGGTCGACCTCAGTGCTCTTGCTGGTTGCACTGTCAACAAAGCTGGTAATGTTGTCGACTCAAGTGGTAATATCCTTGGCCGTGTTGCTGAGGGAGATCCATCCACTATGGTCGGCAAGAAGGTCGATGGTAAGGGACAAATCTGGGACAATGAAGGTAACGTCATTGGACGTGCTGAGCTTGCCCATGGTGCCCAATCCGGACCTGAGGGACCCTTCGCTGGCTTCGACAACAACAAGGTGGCCAAGGATGGTACTGTTCAGACCGAAAGTGGCGACATCATTGGTCGTGTCATTGAAGGTGATATCAAGAAGCTTGTCGGCCACAAGGTCGATGAGGATGGCGATATCAATGACAAGAACGGTAACGTCATTGGCAAGGCCGAGCGCTGGGAGCCTGAGGAGAAGGAGCGTCGCGTCAACCCCATGTCCGGCATGCGTGTCAACAAGGAGGGTGAGGTACGCGACGAGAACGGCGATATCATTGGCCGTCTCACGGCTGGTGACCTGGGCCATTGTGCCGGCCTTGAGATTGACGACAACGGTTATGTCATCGACAACGATGGCAACAAGGTTGGAGAAGTTACACTCCTTGAGAACATCCAAGAAGAGGAGCCTGAAGACGAGACCGATGAAGAGAAGCAGAGGCGCGAGGACTCCGAGCTTGCTGATAAGATGTCTAAGATCTGTCAGGATACCTTGGAGCGCATCCAGCCTGTCATGAAACAGATTACTGATGTAAGTTTACAACCTCGCTTTCTAACAAGGTTAGTCACTAACATTATTATAGTACATTGAGAAGGCTGATCGCACTCCTCGTGACGAACTTGATGAAGAGGAGCTTGTCAACAACGTCAAGCCCCTCATCGAAGAGGGATCACGCATCCTCAATGAGTGTAACGGTTCTCTGCGCGGCCTTGATCCCGATGGTCGCATCGCCGCACAAGCTAAAGGCCGCCAACAAACCGGTGAAGCCTCACCACAGGAATACCGCCTTGCAGATCTCCTCAAGGAACTTACAACCTCTGTTGTTACCACCATCGACAATGCAAAGAAGAAGATCTCCGACATGCCCCACGCCAAGAAGAAGCTCAACCCTCTCTGGAGCTTGCTCACTGAGCCACTTTTCCAGATCATCGCGGCTGTTGGTCTCCTGCTCACTGGTGTCTTGAACCTGGTGGGTCGTCTACTCAACGGCCTTGGTCTCGGTGGCCTTGTCAACGGCCTTCTAGGCGGCCTCGGCATCAACAAGCTGCTCGGCGGCCTCGGACTAGGCTCGATATCCGACATCCTTGGTGGCGGCAAGAAAGACAAGAAGAAGGGTGGAGGTGTCAGCAACATCCCTCTTGTCGGCGGCATTCTCGGCAAGAAATAGTCGTCCCACATCCGAGATGTAATGGGGATGAGTAATGATAGGAATGTTTCGCATTTGGTTACAGTTTGTATAGGAAGGAAAGATATTTGTGATACCACTCACCAACATCACTGGCACGCCAATGGCCGGCGATTCACAAGAGCTGGACGATCGGGGGGTCAGAAGGCTTCCCTTGCTTATCTTTCGGCCATGGTGAAGCTGGGGTGTTGTGTCGAGTCCTTAATATTCTTTGAAGAAAAGTCCCGCACTCGCATGGTTACTGTTGAGCATGGTTGTTTGGAGATTATTATTTTTTATTTTTTTTTCACGTCGAGGACTTGATTGTCTGAGATGTCTTTGGCTAGGCCAGCCAGGTTTTCTTATGTTGTGTATTGGGATTGAGAATATTATTGATTTAGCAGTGGCGTTGAAAAGGATATGGATATGAGAGTGTTGTATGAATAGGATAGGCTGTGGTAATGAGATTTTTGAACTTCAAATTTGTTGCCTTGGTCATACTTGAGGGATGGGCCTTATTTGACATATATATTAGGCTTGCAGCAGCGAGAGGGTAAACGGAGTCACGCCAGTAGAGCCAAAGTTGTTATCCTTGTGTGTCACTGTCATTGCATGAGCATTTACGCTCCGTTTGCTCACACACACACACCTCGCCATCTTCAATCCATAAATACGCTCAACACCTTCCACACTGCAACAATGCCAGCTATTCCGTATACCGAAATTTCACCATATACTTCTAAAACTAAACCAATCGACTGGGAACTCGTCATCATCATCTCTGTCCTGTCCGGCACGCTCTTACTCCAAGCTATTCTCGGAATATCCTTCATCCGCTACCACAACCTACGCAGCAAGGCGCGTTGGAGGGACTTGCGTGAGCGCGGTGTCGTTGTTGTCAACGATTCGGCACTTGTTTGGGTTGACGCTCTCCCGTTGCGAAACCAAATCTCGTACATCAATTTGAGGCACGCGGCTGCTACTAAAGCAGAGAAGCAGAAAATTGAGGCATATAGAATTGGCTAAAAAGTTCAATTGCGGAGGCCAGACAATATAACATCATGGGACGTAGGCATCGCGCATCAGCAACAAGCAGAGCGGTGTCATTTGGTGGTGGTTTGCTCGTGCTTGTCATTCGCATAACCAAGATGAATTATGAAGAGCATAAAAAGAGATTGAGCGGCACGAATCCAAGCTCATAGGGCGCAATTGGATGGCTGTACTGTGGCTAGGTTTGTTCTTTGTTCGCTGCGTCACGCGGTAATCGATCTAGCCGAAGGAGGAGCCACACTAGTCAGGAAATCGCACTAGTCTTTAAATCATTGTCCATTCTGTCTTTCTGTGATGAAGGGGTGATTGCCTAACGTGTAGACACTATCACGTGGCGAGTATCACGGAGCAACCCCAACGGTACGCTAACGCTCCCCGCTCGTATATCTAGCTCTTGACTTCCCCTCTCTTTCCACTCCCAAACACGACTTAACCTAGCCTGCCCATAAATACCCATAGTTATTTCAACATCCGCCAAGTCATGGCCAAAGGCTCATCTTCTTCGGGCTCCGGCTCCAACTCAGCGTCCGGCACCAGCTCCAGCGGCACGGGCTATACCGTGACTAACTCTGGTACTAACAGCCAGGTTAGCCTTGTCGCGCCTCAACACGGTGCTTCGCAGCTGACTATGTCCTCCAGGGTAACCACTACTGCTCCCGCGACTACGGTTCAAGCGCAACAAACTCCAACT
This sequence comes from Ophiosphaerella herpotricha, assembly GCA_028458525.1. NCBI lineage: Eukaryota > Fungi > Ascomycota > Dothideomycetes > Pleosporales > Phaeosphaeriaceae > Ophiosphaerella > Ophiosphaerella herpotricha. Next base: position 130,778 of record JALNQK010000042.1, read on the forward strand.
CTTACCATTACTCCAATAGTAATGGCTCCTACTACTACAGCAACCCCAATGTAAGTTGTGTGCTCCACCCTACATGGTTTAAGCTGAGCATTTTGACAGGGCTCCACGTACTACAACAACGGCAACGGAGGCTCCACATACAACCCCGGAAAATAAGGCCGAACTGTTGTGCTAGGACAACTGAGATATGGTTAGGCGCTTGCTGAAGACGATTGTCTGGAGTTCGCTTAGTCGGCCAGAGTTTGCCAATAGTCTACCTGTGTAACAATCGCACCGATATCAAATGATGTGGTGCGTCCTCAAGCAGTGCAACACTAACAACACATCAGCTGATTGAGTGCCCACGTGACCATCCGAAGCCAACTCAGCTGACTAATAACCCAAAATGGAAATATGCCATTTAGAGATGTCCCTGTCGCCTATGCATGAACCGGTGTGCATTAACTATATTTTGGGATCTAGCCCCGGTGCAATATTGCGAGTCTCCACATCTTGGCCCCCATAAGGCTGTGAGGCTGTAACAAATCCTACGAAGCACCCACACTATTTGTCATTTCTGCTGCCATGAGTCATGGCTTTGGCTGCCTAAAAGTGCGAATAAGCTTTTAATACCCCTAGCGTATCTTACCGTCTCGTCCCACCAGAGGCGGTTGATGCATAATCATCCCAAGCGCAAAACGCGGAAGACGTTTGCCAAACAAGGGCAAAATGAAGCTTTGCGATTATTGCACCAAGAACATTTTGCAGAGCAAAGAGTACTGGGATCCCCATCATGCCACTTACGCCTCCCTGGTAGCATGTTGCGAATGGACTGTAGAGGTTCCAGATGGTACAGATACGACCAAGCCCAAGAAAGTGCAGTGTCTTTTCTGTACGACTCTAAAAGAAGACATCAACAAAATCGCACCGCACCTTGAAAAAGAGGAATATGCTAGGGTATGGCCAGTGCATCGCTGGAACATCAGGAGTATGTCAAAGATACGCGAGAGTTCAGAAACGGTAGTAGTTACCTTTCGGTATATCCCTACCAAAAACGCGGATGGAACAAGTGGTGCTGATGGGGTTGCCCTGCCGACGAGAACGTTTTTCTTCTTTACTGAAGAAGGTCAGTGATGACCTATGCGACTTGAAACTCCAATTAGGCAAATGCTGATGCATTTCTAGATCTTCAGCCACTACCAAGCATAGCACAGATTGGTACTTCCACCAAGCCAAAACAGCACGGTGATCGCCAGATGCAGTCCTGGCTCAAGACATGTGACACGACACATAGAGATTGCATGAAGCGAAGGAATGCTACACCAAAGGCAGACCGCTTCGTGCCAACCCGTCTTCTCGACATCAGTGGCCAACCCGAGGCACCCATTAAACTTATCGAGACGACATCAACCCGTGTGCGAAGCAATTATTGCACGTTGTCACACTGCTGGGGCACTGTGCCAATTTACACCCTAACAAAAGGAAACAGAGAGCACTTCATGCAAGAAGGTGTCAAATGGCAGCTCCTGAGTAACAACTTCAAAGAAGCCATCGAGGTTGCGAGATCATTAGATGTAGGCTATATCTGGATTGATAGCTTGTGTATCATTCAGGATGGAGACGGAGGAACAGACTGGAAGCACGAGGCCGTCAGAATGCATTCTGTTTATCGCAACAGTTACTGCAACATTGCGATTGCTGACTCGCCTGATAGTACGCATGGAGCATTCCGAAAGAGAGATCCTGATGACATAGTGCCGGTGGAGTACCGCGCTACCGATGACTCTCCCGTGTTTGGGAGAAAGACCTGGCTAGTTGTACCGGAGAACTTGTGGGATCGTGAGCTTCTCCAATCGCATCTGTACACTCGTGGCTGGGTTTTCCAAGGTATGCATTCAAAGGCGTGAGTTCTGGTCACAGCTAACAGAAAGCAGAACGCATGTTGTCACCACGGATACTGCACTTTGCCAAAAAGCAAATTTTCTGGGACTGTCCCTCGTTGAGTGCGTGTGAGACACTTCCATCAGGCTTGCCGCAACCTCTGGACAGTGCGGCTGGGCCAGAAAGGCATTGGCGCGGTCGTTTGCAGGAGTCTGACGACCACCAGGAGCCATTGGTTGGAGCCAATGACCAGCCGATGGGGACCTTCTGGAAAACCGCTGTTCGGAAGTACACTAGCTGTGATTTGACAAAGGGCGTAGACAAGCTCATCGCCATGTGGGGTATTGCCAAGTTGGTCCGCGACGCAGTGGACGTTGAGTATGGCAAAGGCCTATTTGAGGAAAACCTCGAAGACCAGTTGGCATGGCGAGTTGAGAAATGTTACTTGACGCAGCGGCCAAGCGAGTCCACTGAGGATAAGTTGAAGCGAGATATTCCCTCATGGTCCTGGGCGTCCATGGACGGAACGATCCTTGTTCCCGACCGGTTATCCGATGAGCCACATTACAAAGTCACCAATCACGAAGGTCGCCCGTTGACATTCGATTTGATTGGGGTAAAGCGAGTGTTTCAGCAAAGGCCCTCCCGAGCTGATGCGCCACCACCGCCCATGCGTGGCATCAGTGATAGTGGGGCAGAGCGTCAACGTCGAGACAAGGAACGTGAGCTAGACTATGAAGAGGATATCCACAGAGCAAAAACCTTTCATAGAAGCGGTAGCCCCGAAAAGATCGATAGGAATGAGGAGCCAAAATTTCATAGCACATCCATCCGCATCCAAGGTCATGTGGGATGCGGGCGGCTCCAACACGACATAATAAAAGGCGGTTGGATACTCCAGCTTGATGGTATCCCGGACGGGACTCTGGAAGCTTTCCCGGATCTGATGCCTGACCTGAGCAACCCAGTTGACGCATCGCCTTTCTTCATGGTCTTAGCAGCGAAACAAGTTATCAAACCACCGGTATTTACATTAGATAGCTTTGAAGAGACAACACAGAACCCATCTTCGTCAGTGGTTATCGAGGGAAATAAAGATACTGGAGATGAGATTGACTTTGTCGGGCACGGAATATTGATGAAGAAAAGGATTGGACACGGGATTGCAGATCATCATTTTCAAAGGACTGGGGCGTTTCGCTTTCGTAACGCGAGCAAGGCGACTTTCAGCCGCTTGCAGGAGACGATTGGACGGGAGGCCCTCCCATCAAGGCTATACAATGGGCAGAGAGGTCGTAAGATATGGCTTGATTGATCGCGTTATTTATTATAGCTATCAGGAATGAACATCATACCTCATGTCCATGCTAGGGTGCCTTTTCGTTTGAGAAACGGCTGAAATTCGACTTCTTCAATGCTCTGTAGCCCAGTGATGCTTCGTTCTAATTTATGAGCCGTCACTTCTGTTGGTGTGGTGGATATGTTTTCCGGTTCGAATCGCAATCTTGATTCGAGCTGCACCGAGGCCCGGTGGATAGCGCGATGATATCTTTGTGTTGCGTAATAGGTGAGATTGTCGTTGTACACTATAAGCTTCTGGGGAAAATCGTAGATAGTCCCAACGAGGAAACCTCTTGTAGCCTCAATGATTTCTTCACCACTGCGAACATCTGGCGTACCAAGATCCTCTAGCTGTGCGCGAAGGCTCGGCACAGATACGCCATGAACAGAGCTCACGGAAGAAGCTAGTGCTTTCAAAGCAACATCTCGCTGTCGTGCATTTTGGGCCTCCATGCGTTTGACAGCCATGTCGAAGAAAGTGACAATAGTTGCAGGGAGCTGATCTTTTCTGGTTTCGAGCATGTCAAGCGACTCCATGCCATGAAAGAGATCGAGTCTTGCCTTTGCTATACTAATATTTCCGTAAGAGTATTCAAATATATCATCGGCATGCTTCTGGACAGACTGAGAAGCTTCATATGACATCAAAGACTTGCCTAAAGGCGATAACGGGGGTTTCCGGGCGGTACTATTAAGCCCGAGATCTCCGTGCTCCCGTTCCAAGTTCCATGCAATGAACATCTTCATTGCATGATCAGGAGTCATAATTGATATGTTAACATGGTCGTAAGGCTCATGTAGATCATGTGGTCGATGTAATTGAGTGCCATCGTCACCGGCGCGACTGTTGACGATTAGACAAGCACAGGTTATAAAAGAACGAGCTAGCCTCACCAATACCCAAGAACTCTTCCAGCATCCTTACAGGTAAAGCAAAGCATATCTGAACAGTTTTTGCACTCCAAGTAAAGTGTCAGCCTTTCACGATCCCTGGGCTCTAGTGGATCGTCGTCAGGTGCGTTGCCATGGTTTCGATGGTCGCAAATAGGGTTCTTTTGTTCAAATACAGCTAACCGCGAAGCCAGTAGTACGCTCAAACCCTCTTCTCGCAGCTGAGAGATCTCGTCTTCGAGTAATAAACGCAACGTAGGTTCGCATCGATCAATCCCATCTATAAGTAAGAAGGCTCGTGAACTCTTGAAAGTTTGTACACGAGAGTGAAGTGCTTTACGAATAAACCTGAGGCGAGAGCGTATTCTGTAACCTTCTGCAACGTTAACTCTATAATCGTCATATTTGTCGTATATTGCTTCTGATGGGTCGTCTTCGATGATTCTGCCCTCGGCAAGCTTGTGATAAATAGTCTCTAGGAAATCTTGGACGAAGTAAGTCTCGTGGTCTGGCACATCTTGTTCAATGTATATTGATACAACGGGACATTGTCGTGTCCCTCGATAAGTCCTCAAGTGTTGTGCGATCAGTGTTGTAAGCGTTGTCTGCTCACCTCTATCAGTTCTTGATTTATGCTTGCCTGGATATACCAACCTTTCCAGCCCCGGGGCTGCCTATGCAATGAAGCTCCCAGGTCGTTCTATTGTCTCTCCAGACCCGAAATGCCTCTTCTGCATCAAAGAACCAGTTGTAAACATCTGCGAGGATATCTGACGAAATGCTATGCGTAGACCTTAACGCTGGGTGTATGGCCCGTCTCTCTGGCACCTGATGCTCGTACGCTGCTGCAAACATTTTCTAATGGCTTAGGTGATTGGGACTGAGTTGGGAATCCGCGCCCGTAGGATCAAGCAGAGACCCTAGAACAAGGCTGTGCTGGGTCAGTAATATTACACGACCCGTACTACGGTACAGGGCATAGGTAGTATAGGTGGGCCCCGGGCGGCAGGGGTCAAGCGACACCTCTCTACTTGACTGTTTCACATCAAATCCTCCGTATTTTTGTATTGAAATCTGTGATTTTCAGTCGCCTGCGTGTCCTTGTCGCGTCTTCTCCTCACAGTCAACAGTCAACAGGTAGCGTACATATAACCAGCCACGTGAGATAGTCTAGTAAGCCTGGGATAGTATTACCTACACCGGAGCTGTTGAGAGGGCTCATTGACAGTATGCCAGCACGATGCCAGGCGGTGATCAACGTTGAAGGTGGTCACACGCCTTACCGAATTTGTGTGTAAAATAAGACTGAATCAGGCTTAAGCTACTCCTGCGCCCACCTACACTGCCTATGCCCTGTACCATAGTAAGCTGCATGCACCGGACCCACTTGGAGTGCTGACATAATTCAGACCATCAGCCAAACTGACCGGTTTTGCCACATTCTCAATCATGCTGTGCTACAAGTCAGCTAGATATTGGTGTCTGGTGCTTCGATGCTTACTCTACGAGATGAATGAGTGTTGCATGATAGGAGCGGACGATTTTCTTTGTACCACTGCATAGTTATGCCCATTGCTTGAATCTGGACTAGCGCACTCGGCTCAATACGAGGTCATCTCCACATCAACCCCTGCAGAGAGTCCTAAAATATATGCGCTGGGGTGGTAAATGCAGCCCCCAAAAAGTAGCATTGGTAAGTATCTAGACACTCTTAAAGAGAGGTATCCGTGGAGAGGCTATTCTATCGTTCCAGTTTCCAACTGCAGTCGCTCATTGTCCGTATTTTTCTCGCCTCTCCTTCGTTATGTTAGTTCAACGGTTCGCATTAGCGGCTTTGGTGGCGCTCGGATATGCCCGCTCCCTCCCGAACACAATTCGGCCGCGACAGGCAGATGCTTCTAGGCCAGAGGCAACAATTTGTGGCCAGATTATTGATGAAGTCAACAATGGTAAGTTGCATGTTGCATGTGCTTTTGCTGTTCGACGACCTGACTTCAACAGGCTCCCAGCTGTTCTGGGCTTCGGATGCCTACGCATGTCTGACCAGTGTGCCTTTCAACCCTGCGGTCGCAACGCGTTTTATCAAGTACTGGAACGAAACGATCCAATTTCAAAGTACTCTCGCATATCTTAAGAACCCCCCTCCGGGCTATCAGCAACCTGCAGTTGATATTGTTGCAGAGCTTGATAAGATCCAGCAACGAGTCAATGCTGGCTCATATTCAAATCAGTATGACTTTGAAACCGAATTTCAGTTGCTAGCATATGCCGTGCATGATAGTCACGTCTACCTTTCCGCAGGAGCCCTCTCTGCCTTTTCTTTTGCGAGTCCCTACGAAATCGCATCTGTATCGATTGACGGCAAGCAAACACCAAAGGTGTACATCACTCAAGATATACTTGATGCCCCCGTATACAACTTCACGCCTTCCGCAATAACTAGTATCAACGGAACAGAAGTCAACGCATTCTTGACCAAATACGCCGCATTAAACTCTTGGGGCTATGTCGAGCCTAACGCAGAGTGGAATGCCTTAATGTCTCATCCGACGCTGGATATTCGCGGCGGCATGACTAGATTTTCAGGAGGAGGCACCTTTTACCCAGGAGACGAACTAACATTTACCTTCGAAAACAACACATCCCTCAACACATTCTGGGTGGCCATTTACAATGAACCAGCCAACTACACGGGTCCCTTGACGACAGGCGGCGACTTCTACAACTACTTTGTCCTCGGCTTGATCCCTGACTCCTTCGATGCAACAAAGATCATCCTCCCAGAATTGACAGATGACACAGTCGCTGCGTCAAAGAGTTGGTTTAATGAGAGCTTTGAAGCCTTCCCCGAAGACCCCGATATCGTACAAGAAGATCTCGGTGTGTTTGGTACCGGTCTTGTCACGGGCTATTTCTATGAGAACATCTCGACTGGTGTACTGAGTCTTCCAAGTTTCGATGCTGTACCAGTATCAATTGGTAACTACAGCCAAGCCATTAGTTCCTTTATCGGTAATGCCTCAGAGGCGAACCTGACCCGAATCATCGTCGACCTCCAACGAAACCCCGGTGGCGCCACACTGCTTGCATTCACTACATTCAACAACTTTTTCCCAGATCTAGTTCCATTCGCCGGAAGCCGAAGACGTAGCTTCTCCATGGCCAATGCTATAGGCGCGGCAACTACAAATTATTGGAATTCGTTAGATGAAAAGGACGAGGCTTCCTGGGCGCTCAAACAGGACCTTGCGGCCGACGAATGGGTTATTACCACTCGTCTTAACGCTGCTACTGGTAAAAACTTTACAAGCTGGAAGGAGTATCAAGGTCCAATCACTGCCAACGGTGACGCTTTCTCACTCACTGAACGATACGATCTCTCCAACGTGGTCTTCGATACGGCTGCCTTTGATGAGTGGTACCCCACGGGGTTTCTTCCCGACGCCCCCAAGTTTTCCATCAAGGACCGTCCTTTCAGCCCTGACCAGATTGTTCTCCTTACTGATGGCCTTTGCGCATCTGCATGCTCACTGTTCGTCGAAATGATGACCCGTGTGGGTGTGAAGACAATCGTCGCCGGAGGCCGTCCAGCGACCGGGCCAATGCAAACAGCCAGTGGTAGCCGAGGAGCAATTTCCTACTCCGCGACCAGGTTGGATAGCGACATGAGCTATGCTAGAGTTCGTGACCGCTCTACGGAGGCAATAATTCCCGAGGTCCGACAGACTGGTATATTCACGAATGCTATGGGATTCAATATTCGCGACCAGATCAGGAAAGATGAGACAAGCCCTCTACAATTCAAATACGAAGCCGCCGACTGCCGCATATACTACACGCTCAAGAACCTCTATGACATGAAACAACTGTGGCAAGATGTCGCAACTGCCGCCTTCATCGACCCATCAAAGTGCGTCGATGGCTCTCGGAACTTCTCAGCCACCAACAACACCTCCCCCAGTCCGCCTCCAAAACCCCAAGACCAAAAACCTATTCTCAGCCTGAACAGCACCAGCGTCCAACTACTCCAATTCGATGAAACCCCCGGTGATGGATTTAGAAGTGGAGACTTCCGCAACGGCAGCCCTGATTACCTCCCTTGTTCCTCTAGTGGAGGATGCGCTACGGGAACAACGTGCGGCAACGCCCCCATAAAATGTGAGGGCGAAGCCGAAACAAACAAGAACGTGTGCCTGCTCAAATGCTCGAGCGTAGATCGCTATTGCCCGGGCGGAGGTGTCTGCAAACTAGTCTCTCAAAAGGGAGAAACCAAGGTAACAGGCTTTGGCCAAAAACGTGAACAGGTCACTATCAAACAGAATGTAACGCCGGGGTGGTGTTATCCGGGTGTGGGGACGAAGAAGTTGGGCTGTGCTAGGAATCCGAAGGCATAGTCACCTCTCCTTTCTGTTTTGATACCAATATAAATAGATGATATAATCGTAGTTATTATTTTATGTTACATATACATCTGCCTGGCTTATACGGTACGTGAATTTTTCATTTTTTATTTTTTATTTTTTTTTAAATTTGGTGGCTGTGGTTTCAATTAACAATGTCTTCCAAGTGTTAGAGTGCGCACGTCTTCGCACCATGGTAGTGCCATCCGCGACAGCCAGCGACCCCTTGGCTTTTAGTTCGTTTAAGTACTACTTTGTTCTATTATCGGCTAAGGCTATACTTGCTATGGTGTGATTAGATCGTAGCATACGGAGGTGATATCAACTTGCAGAACATCAAGTACATGCATTCCGTTGGTGACTATAGACATCTACTCAACACGGTTGGTCTGGGTAATACCAACAGCTAATCGTTCGCATGCTGCTCGTCAAAAGCAAGCATAACTCCCATTACCCGCTCATAAGTCCACATGGTAACTGCACCAGCCGGTGCCGCCTTGAGCAAACTCACAGTCAAGCCTCGATACATTCCCCGGCGCCCCTCATGCTTCCAAATATGTCGAAGGGTCATGAGAACGCCAGTATAAGTAGGTATATTCTTGTGCACATAACGAGTTCGATTTGGGCCCTGCACCTGCAATCGCTTTCTCGTCGTATCGAGAGGATACACGGCTGTCTTGGATAGAACACTTGCCACAATACCCGCCACAGCATCTGAGCCCCCGAGTGGGAGGGGTAGAGGGGAGGCAGCCATGATTGGCTTGAGGCCCTCGTAGCTGGTGAAGAAGAGGCCCATGTACGGCACAATCTGGCTCACGCCTGCTCCAAGGCCACGGAAGAAGCCTTTGGGTCCTTCACGCTGGGCGATATCTTTCACCGATGCGAGGATGGACGTGTACACGCGGTCATTGCCCTGCGCGGCGAAGCGTGTGCGCAGAAGGTCGAGGGGATAGGTGATAGTTGTGCCGGCGGCGCCAGCAGTAGCACCACTGACGAAGGATACTGCAGGGTTGGGAAGTGCATATGGTGGGGGAATAGCCTCGAGCAGATGCGACATGTACGTGTAGGCTGAGAACTGCACACCCCCGTAGGCCAGGTAGAGGAACTCGGCAGGAATATTGCCCTTCCATAAGCCGGTGACACCCTCCTCGCGCAGAATCTGCTTGAGGGTGCCCAGCGTGCCCTTGTACACGGGGCCCTGCAGGCCACGATAGCTGTTGGGGTCGGACAGCGAGTGGATCTGCAGCTGGAGGCGGATCTTGATGACGTCGAGGGGCGCAATCACGAAGCTGTAGCAACCATCAGTCGGCGGCCATCACCAAGAGGCGGCAAAGGCGCTGCGTACCGCGACACGAGGCCGGCCACCCCACCTGCAACCACCACCTGTCGCTGGGAGCCCTGGAGAGCAATCACATCAGCACGTGCTCCCCCGCGTCCTCATAATTGCGCAGACAGGGGGCGTCTGCCATTTCATCTCATACCTCATGCTTGAGCTGTGCGACACGCTCAGACATGCGCCCAGCGCCTGGAGTCTAGACAGAGCCGGGACGCGTGCCACGATGCTGCGCGCTAGGTGTGTATCAACTACCGGCCGGTGGATTTGTAACGGAATCTGTGCCGGAGGAATGGGGGGAGAGTCGATGTTATAAACCTCGGTCCCGGTCGACGATTTCCAAGTGTCGGTCTTTGAAAAGGAAACGCAGCCCCGCGGCCGACTCGACGGCTGCACGCCATGTCTCTGACCCTCACCACCAAATTGCCCCTGCGGTCCATTCCTGCGAGGGTGCCTGCGTCGAATTGCAGCAGAGCTTCCTCGCTGCAAAAAAGACAGTTTTTCTTCAAGTCGTTCAGGAATAGGTCTCCTGGCAAAGTTGACTTCGCCAATTGGAGCCGAGACACCCATGGGCCGACCCGGCTGAGCAAGGCGGAGCTCAAATCACAGCAAGAACAGGAGTTGAGAGAAAATAAAGAGCAGGAACATCTGGTCCATGATGAAACAAACATTGGCCAGGTAGACGGCAAACCTGCGCAACATATCGCCGTGACCATCGACGGCGACCCCAAGATATTCGACTCTGTTTTCCTGCGAGACAGTTGCACATGTCCCCTCTGCAGGGACCCACACAGCAAGCAAAAACTCTTCCAGAGCTCGGATATCCCAGTAGACTTGGAAGGAAGCTGCAAGACAGTAGTTGATGAGCACAAGGGTCTTTCAATCGAACTCACGTGGAAGGGTGATGTAAAAGGCTACGGCCCAGAGCACCGCACCCGACACTCGATCGACTGGCTACGACGAGCCCTCAACACCGAAGTCGAACTCAGAGGCGGCGTCCGAACTGACGACCGCGTCCTCTGGGACAAGCAGAAAATCACCAAAAACAACAAATGGGTCGACTACGCCGCCTACATGACGCAAGACGAAACGCTCTTCGACGCCCTCACCCACCTCCACCAATACGGCCTCCTCTTCCTCAAAAACGTGCCCGAGTCCGAGCAATCCGTTGTCGCCCTCGCCTCCCGCATCGGCACCCTCAAAGACACCTTCTACGGCCGCACCTGGGACGTCCGCTCCAAGCCGCAGGCCGAAAACATTGCCTACACCCCCCAATTCCTCGGCCTCCACATGGACCTCCTGTACACGACCAACCCACCCCACCTCCAGCTCCTGCACTCGCTGCGCGCCCGCACCCCCGGCGGCGAATCCTTCTTCAGCGACAGCTTCCACGCCGCGCACCAGCTGCACCGCCAGTCCGTCACCCACTTCCGCTCCCTGTGCACCTTCCCCGTCACATACCACTACCACCATGCCGCGCACCACTACCACTTTACCCGCCCCGTCATCGACCTCTTCCCCGCTCCCCGCTATGCAGAGCCCGAACCCACTAACCTGGCCCTGCGCCGCGTAAACTGGAGTCCCCCCTTTCAGGCACCCTTCGAGGCCCGCATCGGCTCCAACAACGCTGGCTCGCTGCGCGCTTTTGTCGCTGCGAGCCATGCGTACGAGCAGCTATTGAGCTGCGAGGAGAATTTGTTCGAGTATAGGCTCGAGGAGGGCGAGTGTGTGGTTTTTGATAATCGCCGGGTGTTGCATGCGAGACGCGCGTTTGATGCGACCAAGGGGGAGCGGTGGCTCAAGGGCGCGTATGTGGATGATGATGTGTTTTTCTCGCGGTTGAGGGTGTTGAGAGAGAGGTTTGAGGGGAGGTGGGTTGCGGATGGGGTGGAGCGGTGGAAGGTGTAGGTGGGTCTTTGGGTTGCATTGGGTGGCGTTTGGATGATGGGAGAGGCTTGCATTGCCTGATTTGCGTGGGAGGGCAATGTCGTTTCGTTCCGTATCATCATCCAGAATGGCATTTCCAGGAATTCAACCGACCTGCCCCAGCTATACATATTCACCCCTACCCCGTCCCCCGATATACAAGGGTTTAGCCGAGACGAATTCACATTTGCATATTCATCATTTATATTTATACGTATTTTCACATTGTATATAATGTACATAGTCTAGGTAGCATGCAGCCCACTATCTATCTGCCCACGTGCCGGGTATTTTCTATACACATCCATCCCTACCTCTGGGGATACTCACAGAATGGAGTCCAGTTCATATCTATTGAAACAAAGTTGTTTGAAACAGAATAAAAGGAAAGTTTAAATGACGGTGGTGGTTTTCCCTCACTCCTTCGGAGCGGGCTTTTCTTCCTGGGCATTTTCGCCTTTTCGTGCTCGCTCGTCTTGTTCGGCTCGTTCGGCGCTTCCACCAGTCAAGCCGCCAGTGCTGGCTTCAGCCTCGTTGCTTTTCGCTTCTTTGGCCTCCTTGGCTTCTTTGGATTCTTCGGTAGAGTGCTTTGGCTTATCGTCTTCGTCAATGTCTTCGTGATCCTTGGGAGAAGACGCAGCTTTGTTTTCTGTGGAAGTTTGCAGATTTTCCTCATCGATAAGTTCTTGCTGTTCCTTGAGGACTTCGAGACGCTGCTTGTTGGTGGCTGCGCCTTCGGCAGTGTGTACCTCGAGCTCAATTTCGTGGTACAATTCCTCAGGAATGCTTGACAAGACTGCCTCGAGTGCCTCAATCTGAGAGGTCATCTCTGCCTCCTTACCTTGCGCGTAGACAAATGCGTTGGCAAGGACTAGGAGAGTTGATGGCACTCCGTGCTTGAGACGGAGATCGAGCCAAGAACCGAGGTCGTCCCGTAATCGGCCAGGCGAGACACCATAAGTGCGTAGGCCGCGGCTTGCGCATGCGGTCTGGAGCTCCGGGACGGAGAGTGAGTCGACGCCTTCATATGCAATGGCCCTATCATCGCGCTTGATCTGGCGCATGCGAACTCGGACCTGGTAGCGGAGAATGTTGTCTGTGCCGAACGAGGGGATGTTCATGTATCGGCAAATGGAGACAAGCTGGGGCCTGGAAAGATTGTCCAGGGTCAGGTCGTCTTTGAAGATCTTGCACACCTTGATAATGTCTTCAGCAGAAGGCTTTTCGCCAGTCATTCGAACCTGTCAATAGGTGAGTAAGATGGGCAAGGGTCGAAATCATGCAACGTACCTTGCGGAAGAAAGCCGAGAACTCCTCCTTCTTTGCGTTTTCGGCCGAGATTGGTAGACCTGTCTCCTTCAAGGTTTGACGGAGGAAGTCGCTGACGTCTTTCCGGGTGGCGCGGAGGGTCTTGGCTTTCATGTCTTTGGATGACTGGCCCTCGAAAGTGGAGGGAAGCATGTTGGGGAAGAGCTTCAAGGCTACGGGGAGCAGCAATTCTGCGAAAGGAACAATGACAAAAGGAAGAAAAGGGATCAAGCGTCCGAGATCCTGCACGGTACGCTGCAGCTGTCGGCGCTCTCGTCGAGTAAGCTCGTAGCCAGCAGCCATTTTCAGAGCCAGCTTGGAGCTGATGCGCACCTCGACGACGAGCAGCTTGGTGCCGTCCCAGTAATGCAGCAGCTCCTTCTTGATCTTCTGGCCGAGGGTCAGCTTGGTCTTGTCCTCCTCCTTCTTTGCCAGCGCCTTCTTCTCGGCCGAAGTGTCGGCATCGGCCTTCTCCTTGGCCAGTTCTATCAGCGTTTGGGCGTCCTGCGCGACTGTCTTGGGATGGGCGGTTGGGCCCGTCTTGGGGATGATGGTGTCTTTCTCAAGCAGGGTAGATTCCTTCTTGGGCGGCTGCGGCTGCTGCTGCTTCGTTTGCTCCTGCCTGGGGAGTGGTTTGCTGGCTTGCTTGGCATCGAAGCCAGGAGGTGGAAAGTTTTGTGGCGATGACGTCGACTCGGTTTGCAGCGCCCGGAGAGGAATGAGGATGGACACGGCCGGGAGGTGCCTTTGCATGGGTCTATGGGGGCGTATTGACGTTCGTACGCCTGCCCTGGAGACTGCGGGCGCTGCCCGGGAGGCAGCTCTGGTGGCATACATGGCTGCCTGGGCAAGGCCTTTTTAGGAGTGACGTATGGGGCGGCGAAGAGTGCGAAGTCTGCAAGCAGAAGGCGGATGGCAAGGAATTGGTGCGAGGGAGGAAGACAGAAAGACGAAAGGCAAAAGAAGAAGGACGGTTTGCTGGTGAGGTGACTGCGCTGACGCAAGAAGCCGTTCACGGCGAGACGGGTTTAGCGTTTTGCGCTGTCTCTGCGGCCAGGCACAACACAATCCAGAACCGGGCCAGGGGTCCCGCGTGTGGATGGCAGAGCGAGGGCTGCAAAGCTTAGCCGGTTATTGCCGAGACGCCATGGGCATCACGCTGCCCCGATCTGTCTCCGAAAGATGGAGAATCCCGGGTTGAGGCCGTCGACGACTAGCCATCACGCTGGCCGTCCCACCCCTCAACCATTCCTCCTCCCTCCAGACCGTCTGCGTGCGCCAAGTCTGATATTCTCCATTCCTTCCCTTGCTGTGCCTAACTGTATTTTCTACCCACATTTTGGTCTTTTTCACCATGGACATTTCCTAGTGATAGCCGACTGCGGAGGCCCGGACTAGCGAACGATTGCACTGCTATTTTGACTGTACCCTGAGCGCATATTTTTATTAGTTGTTACAAGCCGTATCATACATAGCTGCCATGGCTGCTCCCAGTCTGTCGAGGGCGGCGCGCATAATTCTGGTCGGCGCACCAGGCGTCGGCAAGGGCACGCAGAGCGAGCGCTTGATGAAGCGGTTCCCTGACCTCTCGTCAATCAGTTCTGGCGACCTGCTCCGGAAAAATGTTAGGGAGCGGACGCCGCTGGGTACGTTCCTTTTCATCGCTCTCGCTACCAAACGGGTTTCCAACGTGATGCAGGTATCCAGGCCGAACACAAGATGAAATCCGGCGCACTAGTGCCGGACACGATGATATTGCGACTAATTGTCAACGAACTCACAACACGCGGTTGGATACGAGACAGCGCTCTGCGGCCATATGCCGTCTATTCCAGTTCAGTCGCCATGGAAGACATGACTGTCGACTCGGTCATTGTCCCCTCCGGGCTGCGAACCTCACGCTACACCTTCTCGGAACATCCCTCGGCTTCCTTCATCCTTGATGGATTTCCCCGGACCGCGGTGCAGGCAGTCCAGCTGGACGATATTGTGCCCATCAACCTGGTCGTCAACATCAACACGCCCAGTGACATCATCATCGACAGGATATGCAACCGGTGGGTGCACGAGGCGTCAGGGCGAGTATATAACACAACCTTTAACGCGCCCAAGGTCGAGGGCAAGGACGATGTCACGGGCGAGCCCCTTACACGGCGGGCCGACGATGACCCCGAAGTGTGGAAGGCGCGACTAAAGAGCTTCAACGAGAACAACGCGCCCCTCCTTGACCACTACGACAAAATGGGCGTGCTATGGACAGTCAAGGGCAACAGCAGCGACGAGATCTCGCCCAAGCTGTTTGAAGAGTTTGACAAACGATTTGGCGTTGTTGACAGTTGACGCTGGCGGGCGTTGTTTGCAGTTTCCTGCTTCATTCACTGTAAATATTGGCAGCCCGGCCCATGGCAGAGTGGCATTCGATAGCAACTATTAATTACCCGTCCGTCTCTCGCTATGCACAAGATGAACCGCAGTATTGAAGATTACAAAGCCATGTACAACCACATCCGTATCAGCCATGCCCCGCTGCAGGGCTTAGCGCATCCCAGCGAGGCAGACGTCACAAGCACAAGCTCGAGCTCGACGTTAACCCCAGCACTCCCAGCACCAGCACCAACACTCGCAACCACATGCCGCCTTGGTGACGCTGCCGACGACGACGAATTCGACTCCATCAGCGACCGCGAGGAAATCGCACACGCCGAAGCCTGCTCGCGCCGAGAACCGCTGGCCGTCCGCAGACACGCAATGGCCGACGACTACAGCGAGGGCAAGCTCGAGACCCGCGTCGACAGCCCGCTAAGGGAAAACGCCGGCACCCAGAACCAATATGTCTCGTATCGGGTGACCACCAAGGTTGGTACATGTCGCTGCAGCCCTGTGCCATGCTGTCAAGCTCACCTGATGCCTCCAGTCCGACTTCCAGTCCTTCCAGAAACCCGAGTTCTCCGTCCGCCGCCGCTTCACAGACTTTGTCTTCCTATGGAAGCAGCTGTCCAAAGAGTATCCACAATGCGCCGTCCCGCCACTGCCAGACAAGCACAAGATGGAATACGTGCGAGGAGACCGCTTCGGTCCGGACTTCACTCAGCGGCGGGCACATTCGCTGCATCGCTTTCTCAAGCGCATGGCTCTCCACCCCGTGCTGCGGCGAGCCATGCTGTTCATCACGTTTCTCGAGACTCCCGATTGGAACCAACACATGCGAGGCCGCACTTCAAGAGCTGCGAGCGGGTCTGATCAGGGTGGAGGCATTATAGATTCGGTGGCCGACACCTTTGTCAACACCTTCACCAAGGTGCACAAGCCGGACAAGCGCTTCATTGAAGTCAGCGAGCGGGCCAACAAGGTCACCGAGGATCTGAACAACGTCGAGAAGGTAACGGTCAAGGTCGCCCGACGGCAAGGAGACCTGGGTACAGACTATGCCGAGCTAGCGACACAATGCCAAAAGCTCACCCTCTTGGAGCCTGCTGTAGACGGCACCCTCACATCCTTTGCAGCCTCAGTGACCACCACCTCGGAGGGCTTCAAATCACTCCGAGACCAAACAGACCAAAACTATCTCACCAGCTTACGGGACATGGACGCATATATACAGGCGCTCAAGGCACTGCTCCGTACACGCGAGGCCAAGCAACTCGACTTTGAGAGTCTGAGTGACTACCTGGCCAAATCAGCGGCCGAGCGCGACCAAATGGCCAGCCAACAAGGCGCCGGTATGGGCGCATCGGGCTTTCTACGCTCCAAAGTAGAAGACTTCCGCGGCATCGACCACGAAGTAGCGCGGCGCCAACGCGTGCGCAAACTCGAAGTAGAGATTGAGCGTCTAACTAGTGAAGTCGAGAGCTCCAAGAAAGCATCCGAAGCCTTTGACGAGCACACGGTCAAGGAAGTGGCCGACTTTGAGCGCATCAAGGCCGTCGAATTCAAGGACACGTTGGGCGACTTTGCTGATGCACATGTCGACTTCTTCCAGGGCACGATTGAGACATGGGAGAAGTTTGTCCAGGACATGCGGAAGGAAGAAGATGCAAGGGCGGCAGCGGCCATGTCCTCGTAGCACAGGACACAGAACGAGCGTTTTTGCGGTGAGCAGGCGGCCGGCCCGAGGTTTTAGGCATTTGGCAAGGGTGTGGCGGGGTCTGATGGGCTTTGGAGTAGCCCTTTTCGTGTTGTGAAAGACTCGGCTCACGATGCCGGGATAGATAGATAATAAGCACTCCAGACTTGCAATTCATAGTAAATGCATCGTTTGACCCATGTTACACTACATCTCTTCACGGTATATCAGCGTCGTCATCGTCGTCGTCCCCCCCAAATCCAAAACTAAATCCCCCTTCTTCTCCTTCTTCCTCTCCGTCCACCCCCTTCTTCAACGCCTCCCACTTACCCCTTCCACCCTTCCCCCTCCGCTCCGCCTCCGCCAGCCCCTCGGCCAATATCTCCGGATACTCGGCGCCCAGCCGCTCCACAAACAGCTCGTACGCCGTGTCACACACCTCCTTGCCAAACCCGCTCACCTCGTCGCGCTTATCGCGCAGGAAAACCAGGACATCGGGGACTTTGGCTCTGGGCACAAAGTTCTGGGTCAGCGCGAGCGAATCGGCCATGTTGAGCACGAGGTGGAACCAGCCGCTGGGGACATGCAAGACCTCGCCGGCGGCACACACGCCCTCGCGACACCCCGGGGTGGCGCGCGCGAGTTCGTGGAAGGTGAGGAGGTACTCGGCGATGCTGAGCGGGGAGGTGATTTCGGAGCCGTCTGGGCTGAGGATGACGCCGGGGGGTGTGGTGCCCGGGGGAAACATGAGCCAGTATTTGTGGCCGGTAAGGACGGCGTTCCAGGCGGAGGTGGCGTTGGGGTCGATGTGGAAGGTTGAGCCGCTGCGGGCGGGGCCCATGATGAGCCAGCGGCAGTCCGGGCGGTCGGGGCCTAGGACGGCGAAGAGGTCGGGACCGAAGCAGGGGGGTGGGGTGTAGTGGGCTTCGGGGCCGGATAACGTCATGTTTGTTTTGGAGGCGAAGGCGCGGTCGAAGATGTATAGGGGGGATTCGTCAGATTGGGCGTGCATGTAGGCGAGGTAGGTTTTGGTCGGCCAGTCGACGGCTTCGGCGCGGAATTTGAGGTCGGGGTAGTGAGTGAGGAGGTAGTCTGGGGTCCAGGTTCCGTAGACAGGCCATTGTTTGACGGGAGAGGTGAGGATGAAGGGCTTGTTGGTCCATGTGGAAGCATATTCCTCGGGGGTGAGGTTAGAGAGGCGGGCAATTTCGTTGGATTTGGGTATGTCTTGGACAAAGGGGTGGAGGGGTGTGTGGGCACATTGGAAGGGCCGGTAGAGGACGTCTGAGAAGAGATTGGAGCATGGAACGAAGGTGATGTGCTTGATGGGTGTCTTGAGGTAGGTTGCTCGCCAGGTGCCACGCCAGGTAAAGTCCTCGATAGGGGAGCTAGAGGAGTCAGCTAGACAGTCCTCGAGAGAATGTGGCAGTGTATGAAGAGCAAATTTCAGAGTGAAGATCAGGATTTCATAATTAGGCCATCATGAGGAGGCGGTATTTGCTCTCGTGCTAGTGTCGTCTATTGTCCTACACGCCCAGGGACAGCGAGAGTACTACCTCTGACTACTACCTGTGACTCTTACTGGACGATCGCACCAAATCTTGTCATACACTTTACAAGACGGAAACAGTGACTGGGAAATGAACAGAGTAAATCATGTATAGATTAAACGGATGATACGACTGAGAGTGAATTTGTAGGGCTACGTGAATGACTTTGGCGATGCGGTGATTGGATATTCAAGATATCAACTTGGTACATACCTCACGAACAGAGCCCTCCAGAGCTCGTCTAGCCGCGTGAATGCATACAGAGCACGGCAAGTGCTACCCAGACGGACGAGGGCGTCAGCTTCGAATGACTCAAGGATGTGGCTCAGCAGTTCGTCAGGCAGCACAGCGAAGGAGCCGCATCGTGATTTGATGTTGTCAGATGCCGTATAGGCGTTGCCGGCAGGCCTGACGGCCAGGGGGTGCGAGGGAAGCGCTATCGCCACGTCGTCATCGTCATAATGAAAGTCTGGCTCTGCTGAGAATCTTACTTTTTTGGAGGGTGGTGATTCGGCAGAGGCGATGCTGGGGTGGTCTAGTATGCCGGGCGCCATGTCAAAGACAAATCAGAACAATGGGCGCGCGCGGGCTGAGAGAGCACGCGCGACGCAGGCGAAGGATGCAGCGAGGAGTCACCGGCCGGTGTATTGGACCGGCGAGGGTGAAGGCGAAACTGGAAGGGTTTGCCATGTGCTTTTTGGGCACAAAAAAAAGCTTGGCGCCTTTGGGACCTTGGGGCGCTAGGCGAGAGCAATTGTTAAAAACTTTCTTACGCCCACAGCCGCCGCCTCTCTTCCCCTCCACCACACCATAACTTCAACTACAAGTAAACCACACTTTCTAGATCGCCTTTGATTCTCGCCCAGAGAATCCGGTATCTAGCTTTTCTACTCCACCCACACGACACCGCGGCGGTATCCAAGCGATAACCCCCGCCTTCACCCCACCAAACTCTTCCAACGACTACGGTGCCGCACCAGTAGTCGCCCGCGCTTCTCTCGCAATCATGGCTGATAAGGGTCTCGAGGACGTGCCTGAGGGTGAGTGCCGCCGCTGGGCCGCCCGTGCGACTGTTGTTGCGTGTCCCGCGCTGCGACAGCCACGGCGAGCGCCCTGATGCGAAGATTTGCTCCCATGCAGCACACTGGGGGACTAACACACAAGCGCAGGCCAGATCGAGTCCAACTACGATGAGACTACCGACTCCTTCGACAACATGAACCTCAAGGCCGAGCTCCTGCGCGGAGTCTACGCCTATGGTTTCGAGCGCCCGTCCGCCATCCAGCAGCGCGCCATCATGCCCGTCATCAAGGGTGAGTTTGCTCCTGCCCCGCCCGCACCCGCGACACGCCACTGACGCAGACCCCAGGCCACGATGTCATTGCGCAGGCCCAGTCAGGTACCGGTAAAACGGCCACCTTCTCCATCTCCACCCTCCAGAAGATCGACTCCAACGTCAAGGCCTGCCAGGCGCTCATCCTCGCCCCTACCCGTGAGTTGGCCCAGCAGATCCAGAAGGTCGTTGTCGCCATTGGCGACTTCATGGACATTGCCTGCCACGCCTGCATTGGTGGTACCAGCGTCCGTGATGATATGAAAGCTCTCCAGGACGGACCCCAGGTCGTTGTCGGCACTCCCGGCCGTGTCCAGGATATGATCCAGCGCCGCGTCCTTAAGACTGACCACATGAAGATGTTCGTCCTCGACGAGGCCGACGAGATGTTGTCTCGTGGTTTCACCGAGCAGATCTACGACATCTTCCAGCTTCTTCCCCAGTCCACCCAGGTCGTCCTCCTCTCCGCCACCATGCCCCAGGACGTGCTCGAGGTCACCACCAAGTTCATGCGCGACCCCGTCCGCATCTTGGTCAAGAAGGACGAGCTTACCCTCGAAGGTATCAAGCAGTTCTACATTGCCGTCGAGAAGGAGGACTGGAAACTCGACACCCTTTCCGACTTGTACGAGACCGTCACCATCACCCAGGCCGTCATCTTCTGCAACACCCGTAGGAAGGTCGACTGGCTCACTGACAAGCTCACTGCTCGTGATTTCACCGTTTCCGCCATGCACGGTGACATGGACCAGGCCCAGCGTGACGTTATCATGAAGGAGTTCCGTTCCGGATCTTCCCGTGTCCTCATCGCCACCGATCTCCTTGCCCGTGGCATCGACGTCCAGCAGGTTTCCCTCGTTATCAACTATGACTTGCCCGCCAACCGCGAGAACTACATCCATCGCATCGGTCGTGGCGGTCGTTTCGGGCGTAAGGGTGTGGCCATCAACTTCGTCACCGCTGACGATGTCCGCATGATGCGCGAGATTGAGCAGTTCTACAGCACACAGATCGAGGAGATGCCCATGAACGTGGCTGACCTCATCTAAGGGTCTTGACTTGCTGTGTTCCGACCAACGTCTTCTTACCCGCTGAACATTTTGGTGGCGTAACTGGTATAGAGGCGGTGGTACCTAATTTGAGCGCGTCTGCACGGTCAGGCGACGCTCTTGTTTTCGATAAAAGTAGTTCGCGGTGGACGAGTCGCGGCATCTAGGCGTTGGTCTGTTTTCATGTGCGACATGGTTTCTTCAAAAGAATGCTTCTTGCAGATGTTAGAGGCTGGCGGCGGATGTCCAGCGGACAGGAAGTTTCTTTTCCGAAATCTCTTTTTCCTTTCCTACCTTTGGTCGGCTTTCCTGTGCTCGGGGAATGTGCTGCCATGTATCACGGCATGCTTGCATGATGAGATGATCTCATTATGGCCGCGCATGCCGACGATAACGATCATGAGTTTTCTGTCATATAGAGACGCGATACAATTGCATGATAAGTCACTGAACGCGTCCGCGCTTTATTATCTTGACGTGCATGATGCTCCACCGTAGACTCGCCTACTAACGCAAGAAGAGTATAAGAACAAGCGTCGGCTCAGTAAGTGGCGCTGATGTCAACTTTGTTCTGAATGGACCGGAGATTTTGACAGAGTACAGCAAGTTTCGCCTTATCGATAGCCTCGGTCTGTGACAGCGACCCCTCCGACTCTGGCAAGCTTGTGTCCCACGCGCACTTCATGAAGCCAACAGCATGGCTTGCTCAAAGCAAAGCCGTTGCGACTATGGCACTTTCTCAATCTTCTGTTGTAGGTATATAGCTACGCTTCTCATAATCCCTCCACCCTAGAGATATGACAAAGTGGCTGAACTGTGAATAGCAAGCCCTCGCACGCCTGCGTGCTTATAAACCGCCACCAACACAATGGTATAATTGCCCACTCACCCGGCGCGCTGCCGTCCTCATACTCTTATTCCCAGACCGGCATGGCGAGCTCAAAGTTGTCCTCACGATGAGGAGCGCAAAGCTCAACAGTTATGCTGGACAAGTGGCGTTTCCAGGTGGCAAGGCAGACACACTCGAAGAGTCACCATGTGATACAGCGCGGCGCGAGGCTTTTGAAGAGATTGGCCTGCCTATGAATGAAGAGAAACTAAGGGGATTCAAAGTTGAGCATCTCTGTGAACTGCCAACCAATTTAGCAAAGACCGAACTGGTAGTAAGGCCTTGCGTTGCCTTCCTGTGTCCTTCGTCTGCGTCGTCGCCCACGCCAACATCTTCAGTGTCTCCCAACGATCTCTCAGTTGAAGAAAGACTTATACCCCGCCTCGACCCGAAAGAAGTCGCTGCCGTCTTCACTGCACCGTTTCACTCCTTCCTTAGAAAGGCATGGACAGGTGAAGGACCGCCACCAGTACAAAAGGACGGTCGACCAGAGAAATGGTACAGAGGTAGTTGGATAGGCTGGCATGAGTCACGATGGCGCATGCACAATTTCTATGTCCCGCGACCTCCCTCTACACTCGCCACTCTACTCAAAAATCCAAGCAACTCAAAAATTGAAGGCAGCCTAGAGCCAATATCTTACAATGCGCTGCCGGAGGGCGATGACCCCTGCCCTGAGCCGAATGCCCTAGACTCGCTTACAACGTTCAGGGTATTTGGGATGACGGCTAGTATTCTCGTAGATGCGGCTAGGGTAGCGTACGGCGAGGAGCCGGACTTTGAGCACAACGGTCATCATGGAGATGAGGAGATGATTGGTAGGCTAATAGGTATGGGGAGATTGGGCGAAGTAAGAAAGAAAGGAGAGGTGTTGACCAAAGAGGTGTTGAAAGTGGCTAGTAAGATGTGAAAGATTAGGAACTTAGATCAGGGTATTGTGATGTTCTAGAAAGTTAATTAGATAATCAACTCAACACTTGCAAGTATTTCATACTCTCCTGCAAAGTCTGACGATATGAAGTCAACGTCTGCCATAGACACCTACACAGGTAGGACTTTACAAGTAGTAAAAACGCCAAGAAACTTAGACTATGCGGCTCTTGGATCCATGACCTCGGTACTAGCAACCTTACCACCGTCTTCAACGCCGCCACATAATGACGAATCTGGACATGTTACTACTCAAAGGAGCCTCTTCAGGCAATCCTGAAGAAGGTCTCCAAGAGATGCGCTATGCCATCCTCACAAAGGGGATCCCCGCCAACAGTGAGGGCATGGTATGTTTCCCATGATAGTCGCACATTGATGCCAATCCAGTGCCGCTAGGCCACTTAGCAATGAGGCCATGATGCTGATATCTTCTTAACACAGTCTGAGCTTCGCATCTACATCTGGCTTATCCTCCTCAACGCTCCGCCCCTCACCACCAAAACCTATCTCGACCTCGTCCGCCAAGGCGCGTCTCCCGCGCACGCCAAAATCCAAAACGACACCTTTCGAACCTTCCAAGGTGATCCTCTATTCCGAAGACGCGTGACGCAGAATAGCATCGCACGCGTCCTCAACGCCGTTGCCTGGCGCCTCAACGACGCGCACGAGGCACGCGTGAACGGATGGCAGTCTCCACCGACGTTGAGCGAGTTTGGCGGAAGCCCTGACACAAGTTTCATGAGTCGGCACAGTATGACAGGGGGCACGAGAACAGAAGCCAGCACAACAAATGACGCTGAGCAAATTGGCTATGTGCAGGGTATGAATGTACTATGTGGACCGTTCTTGTACGCATCGCGAAGCGAGACACAAGCATTCACTGGATTCGAGAAACTTATCACACATGAGCTACCAGGATACGTGAGGGGTTCTATGGAGGGCGTACACAAAGGTTTAGCGCTGGTGGACCGAGTCCTCGAGGTAGTAGACACAAAACTGTATGCACACCTCGTCGCACACCACATGGAAGCGAGGATATACGCCTTTGCCTCGGTTTTGACCATGTGCGCCTGCACGCCGCCGTTGCCCGAGGTACTGCGACTCTGGGACTTTTTATTTGCATACGGTCCGCATCTGAATATTCTGTGTATAGTAGCACAGCTGGTTCTCATCCGGGGGGACATTCTGGGCAGCCCAAGGTATGTGCTATTCGGTCAGAATACTGTCTGTGTGCGGTACTAACTCCGAACCAAAGCCCAAACCAGATTCTGCGTAATCTGCCCTCGCTCAATGCCCAGAAGATCATTGGCGTTGCTATGAGCTTCGCTGGAAAGATTCCGGAGGATATGTATGCGGAAATCATCAATCACGCGAAATGAGGTCAAGCATAGGGACGATAGAGGACAAAATTCTGATGATTATGTGTCAATGATTATTACGACTTGATGATTACGAGGTAAAAAGAAAATTATATTTCGTTTTGTATAGCACACAATTGTATAGGTTACGCAAATCAGTTTTGGTTAACTGTCATACGATTTGACGGACTTTCATGTCCTTTTCCACATTTGCAAAACGAGGAGGCTGGGATCAAACATTCAACAACTTGGCGGCGTACGATGTAAGTCCGTTCTGGTGACATATCGTTCCGAAAATGTAGATGATTGTTGCTAGGAGGGCCGTTACGCCACGAAAACCAAACCTTGGACCCCGCAGTGCGAAATTATGTAGAACCTGAATGCGTGACGTGTTCGAAATCTACTCGAATAGCAGGAATTATCAGCCGCAGTAGCAAATATGTTGCAGTAGATCTGCTTGCGAATTGCGCTGTGCAGCTGGAATATTGGAACTAGGACCAGGGGGGGTCGGGCGCGAGCGCAGCTGAATGCGGAATAGCCTCCTGGGCACTGACGTCGAAACGAGTCCGGTGCTCAAAAGTATTGAGAAGCGCGACCGCACTTCTTTCGCCCACATCATCCCTCCGCCACTCTTCTTTATAAACTTGCGGTCGCATACTGCGTCGCTCTCCATTCCCGTGGGCTCTCACGCCCCTACCCACCCCCTCTGCCTTGCCGCACACTGAGCCCGCTGCTTCCGCTTCAGCTCCGATATCGTCAGAATGGCGCTCTCCAAGTCCACGCGGATTATGATCCTGCTGGGAATCGATACGGCATTCTTCTTTCTTGAGCTCATCGTGGGATATGCTGTGCATTCTCTCGCTCTCGTTGCCGACTCGTTTCACATGGTTTGTCATCACCCGCTCCCATGTTATGATCACGCAACTAACACTAAATCCAGCTCAACGATGTCATATCGCTCCTAGTCGGTCTGTGGGCAGTCAAGGTTGCGAACCAGAAAACGAACTCGAAGACGTATACATATGGCTGGCAGCGCGCAGAGACCCTCGGTGCTCTCGTCAACGGTGTTTTCCTGGTAGCCTTGTGTCTGACCATCTTCCTCGAAGCCATCCAGCGGTTTGTCGAACCACAAACAGTTTCCAACCCGAAACTTGTCCTCATTGTCGGCTCGTTCGGGCTGGCATCGAACATCATCGGTCTGTTTCTCTTCCACGACCACGGACACAGTCACGGTGGTCACTCCCATGGCCACGACGAACACTCACACGCCGAGGAGGGACACGCGCATGAACATAGAGCCCATACCCACGGCCATGCCGTTGAGACGGAAAGCCAAGGGTCTAGCGAGGCCACTCTTACCCCTCAGTCTGCCAAGCGCCGGTCGTCCGTTTCTGGAAAGAAGGGCAAGTCCCACCATCGGTCTCATTCACGAGGATATTCTACGCTTGACGAGATTTATGTTCACCCCTCATCCTTCCGTAACAGCATCATCGAATCATCAAAACTACATGACAACGATGAGGCGGATGATGAAGATGATAGCGACGATGTCACAGTCACGCCAACAGAGCAGTCCCCGCTACTAGGTAAATCTAAGAGCCATGCCTCACATGACCATGCACCGAAGAAGAAAGATTGTCACAAGGACCATAAGCACAGCCAACCGAAAGACCAGCAGTCGAAGGGTGGCCATGGTCATTCTCACGACTTAAACATGCGTGGCGTTTTCCTCCATGTCTTGGGTGATGCCTTGGGCAATATTGGTGTCATTTCGACAGCACTTTTCATCTGGCTCACGGATTACTCTTGGCGATTTTACAGCGATCCTGCTATCTCACTGGTCATTACCGTCATCATTCTTCTCTCTGCTATCCCTCTGTGCAAGGCCGCATCTCGCATTTTGTTGCAAGCGGTGCCAGAAAATCTATCCATTGATGATATCAAAGAAGATATCGCTAATCTTGATGGCATCGTCTCTTGTCACCATCTGCATGTCTGGCAGCTTTCGGACACGAAGCTCATTGCTTCGCTTCACGTTCAGGTCGATTTCGATTTCAAGGGCGACGGCTCAGCACGATACATGGACCTCGCACGCCAGATTCGCCAGTGTCTTCACGAGTATAGCATCCACTCATCCACCATTCAACCAGAATTCTGCCTCGATGCCAGCCATGACCATTCAGCGGTGCCATCAGACGAGAGCGGCGACGAGGGAGCCAACAGAAGCAACAACCCTAGCATCAAGGGCGGCGCTGAGGCTTGCCTTTTGGAGTGCCCCGACAGCTGTGGTAACGCAAAGCAATGCTGCGACCCCGGTGTCAAGGGATGTGGAAGCGGTGGTTCATCCTCATGATGTGCTTTCCTTTTGTTGTTGTATCTCACTGTAGACCTTGTAAGATATCCGTGTTGCCTTAGTAGAGCATCCATACGTGTGGCAAAGCCCGCGATTTTCCTTTGGAGGATTGGACAGTGGCCTATTTGTTGACTGCCGAATCCAGTTATGTTACCTCCAATGATAGACGGCGGAGTATCAACAGATACCTGCAGGTATACACTGAAAGAATGTAATCACAATCATTTGTTATCCTCGTGTTCTCATATGCAAGACTCAAATAGCTACCACTCCACAGAGATACTACAGGGTCACGGGCCGTGCTGACACTGTTACCTCGGGGCTCCTTGTGTCCCGTATCAGCGAACTTTGGCGTGGACCCACTTGGTATGGAAGTTCCAGAAGACTAAGAGATTGCAAGGGTTGTAGGTGGGTATAGCATGGAGATAAAGGTTCGGTGCAACTACGCGATATAAGCTTATTTTCCGCACCTTCTCGTCTGGACTTGGTATTGAACGTCCTGGTGTTATTCTGGCTGCGTGGTTCATTTGCGGTTACTAATAGTAGAAGTTTATGAAGGGGGGTCTGCGCGCTTCGCCTATCCTGCGCGCAGCGAATGTCATCAATGGTGACAAGAGACTGGACGGCTGCAACACGCGAGCAACTGTTCTGTCAAGAATAGTGGCGATGATGTTTCATCCGCCATGTGGCAATTGTTCCAAAACAAGCCTGTCCAAGCGGGACCAACAACTGACAGACACACAACTGGTGGTTCTACTGCGGGCATCCGACTGCCGACATGACTGCGAACCGAGGCGCGCCAGAGCAAAACTTTGCCGCACGCAAAACGGACCACTTTCCCTCGGGGCACGCCGGCGAGGCAAATTTTCAGCGCGATGGATTCGCAGACGAGATGAGCACTAGATTCAGAAGAAAAAAGGGAACAGATTGGCAGGGCATGGGATTCTGAGCATGGCCTTCTTGTAAGCTCGTGTAATCCGTGTGTTTGCATGGACCACGCCACGGAGCAATATACTCGACAGATGCAGTTGGGGAAGGTCGCTATTTTGCTCTGTAGACGGCGTGAGGGCGCCGGGCGTATCAGCTCGCGAGCGTATCAAATTGATGAGGGCCCGGTGACTCGGCAAGCATCCATCCAACACGCGCTGAGGGGAAGCTCCCACGTAAGATCACCACGCCATGCCACTGCTTGGGGCAGGTCGTCTGCTGATGAACTGCAGCTCGGCGAATCGGAAGGGGCAGCACCGAATAGGCTGTGGCGCTATCAAGCCGCCAAGGCAAAGCTTTGCAGCGGGGCTCTAGACGCGTCGGGCTTAGCCCGTGTCTATCAAGACGTTACATCCGCTAGGACGGTGCTTGTTTGTGCTTGAGAGGGCGAACACCTGCCGGGTTGAATGCGTAGGTTGGCCGGGGCGGGAGAGTAGATTGATAAATATGGAGGCGTGTTCCACTTTGTCTGCGTTCTCCAGGTGTTTGGGGACTTTTGGTCTTGACCGTCGTTTTTCCCGCCCCTGTCCTGTTCTTGGAAACACTGACCTGGTGCCGGCCGAAACATCATGGCACACGCACAGGAGACTGTGTAAGTTGAAGGATTGCGTCTTGCTTTGCGTGTGGTGCGACTAATTTGTGGGAAACAGGGCTCAGCAGCCACATCTGAACGACGATGGCGTGGGCGCCATTGGCAACAAAGAGATCTCAGAGAAGCCCCGCGTCAGCAGCTCTGCGGCCTCTGTTGATGCTCGCGTCGAAGAAGAAGATGGCCTCGGCGGCATCAAGCCTACCGAAGAGGAGCTCAAGACGCTTCGCAAGGTCGGCGAGCCGCTCCCCAAATCGGCCTTCTTGGTCGCCATTGTCGAGCTCTGCGAGCGCTTCACATACTACGGCGCCTCCGGTATTTTCCAAAACTACATCTCGCGCCCGCGCAGCGGAGAGCTGGGCGTCGGTGCGCTCGGCATGGGCCACAGGGGAGCTACTGGCCTCTCGACCTTTTTCCAGTTTTGGTGCTATGTCACGCCGATTCTGGGTGCCATTATTGCCGATCAGTATCTGGGGAAGTACAACACTATCCTCATCTTCTGCGGTGTCTACATGGCTGGGCTTCTCGTCCTGACTTTGACTTCTCTCCCTGTTGCTCTCGACCATGGTGCTGGCCTTGGTGGCTTCATTGTGGCCGTCATCGTTATTGGTCTCGGAACTGGTGGAATCAAGTCGAATGTTGCTCCTCTTATTGCTGATCAGTACAAGAGGAGGCAGATGGTCATTGGCCATGATGACAAGACTGGCGAGCGCGTCATTATTGATCCTGCGATCACTATTCAGAGGATTTATGTAAGTGGTGTCATTATTTGCGAAGTGCTAACACTGACTTGTTTGGATAGATGGTCTTTTACTTCTGTATCAACGTGGGGTCTCTTTCGCTACTGGCGACGCCATATATGGAGCGCGATGTCGATTTCTGGGCTGCGTACCTACTTTGTCTCTGCGTTTTCCTTGTTGGCACACTCGTCCTTGTTCTCGGGCGCAAAGTGTACGTTGTTCGTCCACCACAGGGCTCCATTATCACCAACGCCTTCCGCGTCCTCTGGATGATGATCAAGAACCGCAAGATGGATGCCGCCAAACCCTCGTACCAGGCTGCTCTCGGAAAAAGCTCGACTCTTCGTTGGGACGACCATTTCGTCGAGGAAGTCAAGCGTGCCCTGGTTGCATGCCAGGTCTTCTGCTTCTATCCCATCTACTGGGTCGTATACGGCAACTTCTCCAACAACTTTGTTACGCAAGCAGGTCAAATGGCAGGTCATGGAATCCCCAACGACCTAATGCAAAACTTCGACCCAATCGCCATCATCGTCTTCCTCCCCCTCGTCGACCGCTACCTCATGCCTGCCCTCCGTAAACACAAGATCCCCTTCCCTCCCATCAACCGCATCGTCGCCGGCTTCTGGGTCGCCTCTCTCGCCATGGTCTACGCCGCCGTGATCCAATATTACATCTACAAAGCCGGCCCATGCTACGGCCACCCCAACTGCAAAGCCGCCGAAGTCAACGGCGTCCTCCAAGGCAACGACATCCACATCGCCACCCAAACCGGTGCGTACATGCTCATCGGTATCTCCGAAATCTTCGCCTCTGTCACGGGCCTCGAATATGCATACACCAAAGCGCCCCCATCCATGAAATCCTTTGTCCAGTCCATGTTCCTACTCACAAACGCATTTGGTTCTGCCATCTCCGAGGCACTCAACCCGCTCCTGTACGACCCGGCAATCCAGTGGATGTTTGTTGGTCTGGCTGTGTCGAGTTTTATCGCCGGCTGCTTGATTTGGGTGCTGTTCCATCATCTGAATGAGACTGAGGACAAGATGAATGCGCTCGATCAGGATTACGATAAAGATCCGACGTTGAGGCGGAGTAGTGTGCATACGGAGCGTACTGTTGGGTTGCATGATGGGAAGGTTTGAGCGTGTTGGGGAGACGTGGGTGAAGGTGTAGGAGATGGGTGTATGTAGTTTTGACGATATAAATGTATGATGTTTGCTGAAGTGCTGACTTATAAACTTCTTGTTGTGAAAGGCTATTGCTCAATTCTTCCAAAACCAATTATTGTCCATGGATTAACCGTGTTTGACGTTCATAAGAGTAGGAAAGGTGCGTTTAACCTTGGATCATGGCTTCGTAAGATTCTGAGAAGAGCAAAGGCGACGTGCAACTCTGCCAGACTAATTCTGGTCTGGAAACCGGAAATATGCTAAGTGCCTGGCCACTCCAGAAAGACATCAGCTTTCTCCTTTCTATGAGGCAACTTGCTGCCAGAAGTACATCGGCGTAACTTCAATCTGACGATCCTGAGACTAGGAATAGCGCACAGCGGACCAGCTCCATCACGCTCAACATGCACCATGATGAATTCGGAAGCACCAGATGGTCCTTTCTTTCTCTGCCTGTGGTGCAATAAATACCGCGTTTGCGAGCATCGCGTTCAACTATACCACTGGTGTATCTTCTGTTTTGAAAAAACTACTGCCAACGATCCGTCTCGGCAGCAGTGGTGCATAGCCGGTGAGCATCTCACCGCTGAGACTGACTTTCTTGCACCAGGAAGTTTTGTGATAGGTACATGCTTCTCTTGTTACGAATACACTGGAAACAGCTGTGGGCCGCTCTAGTTTGATGTAGTCAGCCTCCAGTACGAGGTCAGAAAGTAGTCTCAGGTTGTAGTCCAAGCACAGAATCCGGTTCTCAATGTAGATAGTTTAAAATGTGTTCGATAACATGCTATTGGGCCCTTGGCGGTATAACTCTAGTATATATCCTGTTTGCTGCAAAGAGCTCACTCTACTACGGCAAGCTACTTACCGATACGAGCTACAGTACTAGCTATCAACAGATCGGTCAGACTCCCACGGTGAGCTAAGCCCCTACGGACCAGCTAGTAGCTATATAAGGAGCCCAGCTCTCGACGTAGATACAAATCAATGACTATCTCCCATTTATTCCTGGGCTCGATCCTCTCCGCCATACTATCCTATACGAGAACTACTCTGTATCGGTAATACTTTGAATTTCTCCCTAAATATAATATATATATAAGTAAACTAAAAGACTTTCTTAATATAGAATATTATACCTTAGTAAGCTCGCGAGGTGCAGAAATAATATATTCATTTATTGCCTCCTAAAGTTATACTTAGCTAGCGTTCCTTATATATATAATACATGCTACCTTACCCGAATTGTGTAGTTGGTGTTAAAGAGTTTTTTCAGGAGTGCTACGAGTTTTGCTCGTCTTATATATGTGCTTGATATTTTAAAATCGATATTCGCTACGTCGTTCATAGTGTAAAGTATTCCTTGGGGTTTGATTGTAAAATATGATGGTTCTGCTTGAGAAGATGCTCTCGAGAAGAAGTATCGATTTTTCCAAGGCTGATATAAATCGCTGAACGTTTAGATCATGCAATCTTCAAGCGTTGTTTCTTAACTTAAGAACGAGACAAAACCGGAGTATGATGTGAGGACCACTCTATTAAGCCTTGTTAAAAGCCTGCATGAACTCGCAAGCCAATGGAAATCTTCCACGT
This sequence comes from Ophiosphaerella herpotricha, assembly GCA_028458525.1. Lineage (NCBI taxonomy): Eukaryota > Fungi > Ascomycota > Dothideomycetes > Pleosporales > Phaeosphaeriaceae > Ophiosphaerella > Ophiosphaerella herpotricha. Next base: position 162,443 of record JALNQK010000042.1, read on the forward strand.
AGCCTGCACGAGGCAGAACTGCGACAAGAACCTCAGCCTTACAAGCCCCGAATTTTAGGCAACCACAAGGCTACGACTATGAGCCAATTGATATCTTTTATTATCTCGAGCCCTCGTGTTTAAGTTGTGATACCCTACCTAAGGCGAGCAAAAGTCAACCAGAGGCACCTGCCACCTAGCTTAACTGTATTTATGCATAATGGGCTGTCCTAGGTATGCGATCACTAACGATGGTGTGCGCCCCACATCGTCTACCAGAGTCTCGGACAAAGGCTTGTGCTCAAACTGCCTTGGAAGGCACATTCAGCCTCCTAAGGCTTAACCTGCCTTATAGCAACTATATTAATAGTTGCTATATATGGCTGATGGTCACCCATCTCGCCGAGTTAACATCGTTCTTTTTTTAGTTTCTCACAAAAGGTGTTGTAAGAATTCGGTCGACTTATCCCGCAAATAAGAAAACCAAAGCCGGTTACCTAAAGTGGGGAATCCAAGACGAGGAAAGTTTTTTAGGAAGAATCGAGAGTTGTGTACAGTCCTTATTTTCTCACGTTTCGAGGGTAAGAGGGAAGACATGAATTATGACGTTTCAAAGACATGGCGAGAAAAAGATGAGAGAACTAGCGCTTCCCTGGTGATTCATGATTACACGTCGATGCGGATTCGACTTGAGCAGTATCATCAGATGCTGTTCGTATCTGATCCTTCCCTAATACATTTAGAGGTATGGACATCTAGCTCAAACCGTGAATGTAAGCCTCTGTCCTCTCTTGTTAGCAAATAGAACACACTGACCTCGTCATAGTGGAGCAACACAAATTATTATCCAATAGGGACTTGGAAAGTTTCCTCTGCGTAAACTAAGGGCTCTGTTATCGGATCTTAGTGCTGTCCTAACCCTAAACTAGGACTTGAACACGTCGGAAAACTATCCTAAAATGTTGCTTTAGTATGTAATTCCTTAGTTACGATATATAATAGCATTTAATACGTTAGCAGCTGGATCTCACAAAAAAATACATGGAGCCGCTTAAAGCTTTCGTATGAAATGTTTTGCCGACTCTCGCGCAATTATTATATTCCTCCAACATTTTTTGACGTAATGTCGACTTTTGGGTACAAGATCTCCGACATCGATAATGAGTTCGTATCCTGCTATAGCTCTTTCGAAGGAGATATATGCACTAATCCTTCGTACCGATTCGGTATTTATGCATCCTGTCAACGATATACAGTTTTAGCATAACATTACTGACATAGGTTAGATATATACTATAACGTCCGCTATGTGGAATTGAACGGCAGAGGGGGAAGCAATCCGTGGTCGTTCCGAAATTTTGCAGTTTTCCATGGATATTTCCTAACGGGAAAATCTGTGTGGCTTTTTGTCAGCATGCCTCCTGGGATTCAACAACACCTGCGACGAATTATATCCGAGCAAGATAACGTTCATTACCTCCTGTGGCACGCGCACTTTTTAGGTGCAGTTCTCTGGAATTGGCGCGGCTACACCAATTTTCTTCGAGAAAAGTATGAAGAAATTGTAAGATAACCTCAAAGCCGGCATTGAATTTTTGAGTGCGAGCACTGAATATGATACAGGCAGCTGCTGTAACCCTCACACAAATTGGAACTGGAAAAAACAATCACCTCCTATTAGATCTATCAGCATCTCAGACACTCGATGCACTTCGTCTTCGGTTGCAGAGGGCGGTGTGTATTTTGCATTCGTACAAGAATATATCAAAATGTATACAAGGTCATGTGGAAAGTCTAAACAAGCTAGGAGGCTTAAATGACGTTGAAGCCCAGTTAGTCAGGAAGGTGTTGAGAAGACAAATGGATATTACGTCAAGTCATCTCCGAACACTAGAGAGTCTTCTGAAATCCTGTGATTCTACTATCCAGACGGTCAGTAATTCATTTCTAGGGCTGAATTCTGATTCTAACGCTTTTTGTAAGATATTCCACCTTCTTGAATTCCGCAGCAATAGTGGGCTTCAACAACAACTAGTTTCACTTAGACAGAATCTCCAGGAAGCTACCGTAGAGGGGCAACGACTCGTTTCACTGAGCAAGCATCTGAACGAAGATTCTAGCGCAACTCGGGTTGCAACAATTATATCTTTGGCTCTTGCGCCCGCAAGTGTTATTTCTGTAAGTAATTAAAATCCGACATTCTACAGCAGCTTTGTTGATGTACTCATTTTCTTATAGTCAATCTTCAATAGTAATCTCATAGAATTGAGTTCTGTGAGAGGTAGCCTTTCTATTCGTAAAGAGATATGGGTCTTTGTGTCTTCATCCTTAGCCTTGACGTTCATAATCTTTCTAGGCCTATGGGTGATGGAAAGAAAGCAAAAACGGCGGCTACTAAAACTTAAAGAGACGTAAAACTAGCCAGCGCCTTCATAATCTTGTCCATCCTTTGCTTGTAGTCATAAGAACTATAGTAGGGTAATTCGGTATCGCCCTCCCTGCGAAGCAAACTATCGTCCGGCACTACAAATGATGATGTGTTCTCAGGGCCCAAGCTTGAAATCATCAGAGATGTTTCCTGCACAATTTCTCCGCGAATCCCATATCTTTTATCGAGGAGGACGTCGACAATATGAGGAAGTCCACAGGATGCGGCCATTGTGAGGGGGCTGACATTGTTGTGGTTGAGAATATTGATAAGGTCGTTCTCTTTCACTCTCCGATGGGCCAACAGACTCCTGAAGACGAATACCAATCTTTCTGTTTCGCCAGGGGTGTTAAGTTTCTGTATGCGGAACGCTGTAGCAACTAGAAGATGGATGATTGTCTGTCGATGCCCTCCATTGATGCCGAACTCAAGTTTTGCCCCTCGATCAAGAAGATATTCTGAAACGTCCCAATCTAGTTGTTGAATTGAAAGGGAAATAGCCGTCATGCAGCAATTCACCTGTTTATTATGTGGGACTTCTATGTCCAAGTCTGCACCAGCTTCGACAAGTAGACGGGCTTTGGGCAACATATCCTCCACTCCATGATTCGTCAGTGTGAGCAAAGGAGGCAATCCTCTGTGGCCTGGAATGTTGATATGGCCTCGGTTGGCGGCTAAAAATAATTTATAGACTTCCAGTGAGGCATCTGAAGTGCATGCCGTACAAAGAGGTGTTGTCCCCGGCCCCGCGGTAGCACCATGACTTAGGAGCAACTCAACAACTTCAAGGACGCGATGTTGTGCACCGAAGATACCTGCATATATCATAGCCCAGCCAAGAGCAGTGTTCCCGATATATAGATCATCAACAATCGCCCCTCTCTGAAGAAGCTCCGCGACCAGAGGAATATAGTACCCCCTCACTGCGGCTTGCAATGGGCTTATTTCGCCTGATCCGATCATGTCCTTCGATTCCAAGGGTATCTGGAATCCAAAACGACTAAGGATATCGAATACTTCACTAAAAGCTTCCTTGTAGGACTTTCCATGCATTACCCAACGCGCAAAATCTTCCCCTGCGCCGTGAAAGACGTATATTCTCTGCTTTTCTTTCGCAGAGAGACTTTTCTGCCAATCAAAACGCTGCAAGAGACACTCAGTAATTTTGGGACACACTACAGTACCCACGGCTAAGAAAAGATTTTCGTTGAGAGATTCGGAGGGATGAAATGGTGGAACAGCGACTGTATCTAGTAGAAATTGGACTACAGTCAAGTTACGACAGAAGATAGCCCAAGATAGCGGTGGGCCATGGACCCTCAACCCAAGGTCATCAAAAAATGCAGTAGATTCCATGGTAGGCCAGGTTTCGGTAGGTCCCTTTTGACGGATAAGCATTTCGGCAACTTGGCAAACGTCATCTTCTGGTAGAAGAACCAGCCAGTGTAGCGGAGATGTATTTTTATTATCATTAAGAGACACATCAGCGCCGTTGCGGAGCAGAAGTCGGATAATTTCTACTTCAGCACAGCGGAAAGCCAAGAGGAGTGGAGTTGTACCATCACGAGTCTGAGTATTGACATTGCATTTAAGTTGCAGAAGGATCTCGCAAGCTGCATAACTTCCGTTTGCGATAGCTTGGTGTAATAAAAAGTGTTTTCGTGCGTATGATTCCAAATTAGCACTGCCCATACGGAGATGTTGTTTCTGGATCCAAGACGGTAGATCGAGCGCACCCGTGTTTATCGAAAATTCTAGCAGTGAGTCCAGTGCATCTTGTTTGTTCTTCTGTGGCCAAAACATTCGGATTGCAGCGGGATAGTACTCATCATCTGGAGCTTTTTCTAGCTGGCGGAGAGAATTGTGTAGTGCTAAGTCCTCCGGTCCACGGACAAAGACTTCTGGTACGGGAAGATTGTTAGCTTCATATAATCTTTTGCCGGTTATAAATGCAGGACCATATCCATCAAGCGCAACTGCAGTGATGTACCCGAGCGCTTCTAAGATGCTACTACAGGGTGCATAGTGCCCTAGAGTGTACATAGAAAACAAGCCTAATGCAGCCTGCCCCCGCGTTCGCAGATTTACCGAATTCGCTAGGGTATACTTCAGCTCGGACCAAAGGGGGAGTCCCAGTTCATCTTCGCTTACGACCACTCCTGCATGGATTTCCAATACCTGCGATATTTTAGCGTTGGATCGATCAGGAACACGTTCTAACGACGTGGATGGGATGCTCTATACTAGGTGCGGAAAAGCAGACGGTGCCTTACAGAATATTGTGGACTATCAGCAAGCGGTATAAATATTTTGGTTCCCTGTAGGGCGAAATCACTGCTGTAGTGGTGTCAGCTTACATAGCTCCTATACTTGGAGTCTATAATGAAATCGAATCTCACACGTTGCCTTGTAATATCTCATGAAGCATAACCCATCCCAGAGGTAGTCTTTCAAGTGGAGAATAACACAGTGTGTTTTGTAGAACGGCTTGGCAAACCTTGAAAAGTGCTGGAGAAAAACTCCAGGTTTTCTCAATAAGGCTAACCGCCAGTGGAAGAGCTCCACCGCTCTCTTATGACTCCATGTCAGTTTAACACTGCGTGTTGGAAGGTGTCACAGTGAATTACATACCCAGCGCTCCACCGTCCTCCACGCGAACTTTCAATTCTCTACCACCAGAGATATGGTCGTATCGATTCACGCTAGAAAGAACTTCCATTGCTAGCAAACCGAACGAAAAGGCATCGCATCGCCAGAGGGCCTCGGGAGCTATTAGCTCTCGACCACCCGTCCGCCAGAACCTCTGAACTTCTGGTGCGTTGTACAGTGCAGTTCCAGTGTAAATGAGGCTTTCCCTACCCTGAGGAGATCGCTCCAAATCAGAGATTTTGGCAAGAAATCCCACCTTAGCTCCTTCATCTGGATATATGAGAACATTGTCTAGCTTGATATCCCCATGAACAATGTCACATCGATATAAAAAATCTAGCCCAGTTACAATGTCTTGGCATAGGGCAAGTTTCTCTTCCTCGGATAACATTCGCTTAGATGTAAAGCTCCGGGCGTCTCCTGACATCGCAAGTTCCATTACTAGGCAGGGTGCGAAGCCCCCAGTCATCTCATGCCAGGATATACCCATCAGAGGCGTGATATTTGGGTGGTTTTGCACCGCAGGGTGTGACAACACCCCAAGCTCGAACAAAACCACCTTGAGCCTACGGTGTTCCTCATCGCTCATCTTGACATCCGTTACCGCTCTAGGAACCCTCACCTTTGCAACCTTTACCGCGACGTGTTTGGGGTTACTCGGCCACGTGTTATCCTCTGTTGAGCCTTCTTTTGTCCTCATTACTTGATACGTTGCGCCTTCTCCGAGACGACTGCCGGCATCAAGTCCCCATAAATACTGTGTGATATCTCGAGAAATCACTAATCGGATCAAGCGACTAAGATCGATAAGGATTGAAATGTCATCAGCGTCGTCCGCGGTTCGTACTGTCTCCGCAAGAGCTGTGGAAATAGACTCCGAAAAAGACGGCAAGTTGGGCTTGCCCCAGTTGATTGTATCGCTCCCATCACTCGCCATTAATGAGACAGGATCAAAGACGCGTGTTCGTTTTGTGTGCAATAGTAATATCTTTAATTTTCCTGGGTTAGCCCATGTACGAATGCAGCAAAATAACACGAGTCAACCTGAAGCCTTTTGGCAAGACCCCTCACCGGCTCTACGCTGCCCCGGCTTACGCACGTGATTTCAGCCTAGCTCTCTCCATAGATATAAATCAATAATTACCTCCTATTTATTCCTAAGCTCGCTCCTCCCGCCACATCTAGTTAATGCCGACTATGGAAGGTACTCTTAGTAGTTTTCGTCGATGCCTTGAGTCGCTTCGTAATACTACTAGCTCAGGCAGGTCTTTTTATATCCTTGAACAGCTCCGTGATATTGTTACAGAAGCTGTCGTTGTCGACAACACTAGCATGTGTATTCCCGAACATCGTCGCACACAAGTTGTTAGGGCTATAATGACAGATGGTATCCGGCTCTTTTGTATATTGGCGCTTATGGATCGGGTGGATCAGGTTTCGAACTTTCTAGCTCACAATACGCTGGATAATCGTCTACCACTTAAAGAAGAGACGGAGTTTTGCCATATCGCTCCAGACCTAGACAAGTGCTTTTACGATGAGATTCAGTGGCAGTTTTTCCCATGGGTGTTCCAGGAGGATTTGGGGCATATGATTTTCCCTGATCGAGTAGTACTTCCATTTTTAACTGAGGAGAACATAGCAGAGGGCTCAGGCGGCGTTATAAGCACTGTCGTCATTCCTGCTTCTCAGCAGAAGCTGTTACCAATTGAAGTAAGTGATATCCCATGTTTGAGTGCTTTTTTTTCACTGCGAAGGCATATAATTAATTAATTTGTTAGGAAGAACAAATAGTCAAGGTTGTCCGTAAAAAAATCAAAACACGCAGGACGACGAAGACTACCGAACGATTATTTTCAGAGGAGAGAGATTGCCTCGAGCTCTATCGACTTCTACGACATCCCAATATCATCCGTCTACTAGCTAGTTTTACTCTTGGTGGAGATCACAACCTTCTCTTTCCCCAGTTCCACATGGATCTTGAAGATTTCTTGAAACAAAAGGACCCCTTTGGCGAATTCCATGTCAAGTCTACTTTCACATCTGCAGTCGCTGCGCTCTCTTCCGCTGTGCAGTGCGTGCACGAAGTCAATCTGCGTAGCAGAATGACACCAACATTTACTATGAGTTATGGATATCACCACGATATAAGGCCGGAAAATATTTTTGTCACACCTACTACATTCATTCTCGCTGACTTTGGTCTTGCCTATCCGTGGCCTGCAACTAAGCCGCCTGAGAATGTATGGAGGGAGAACATTGGGCATTACATCGCACCGGAGTGCATGGACAAAGACTTTCAGCCTCAAGTGGTAGGACGCTCCTACGATATATGGGCCTTTGGGTGCTTTCTAAGCGAGATTGCTACATACATGGAGATGGGATCAACTGGCGTCGAGGAGTTCCGTAAAAAGAGGACAACGCCCAAATACTACGACGAACTATACGAAAATGGGTACTTCTTCCATGGCCTACTGTTGAAGAATCAAGTTACAGACTGGCTTAATAAATTGTCAAACCAAGCGGAAGACCGCATTATCCCATCTTTACTAATAATCAGCAAAGAGATGCTCCAGCCTGATCCTAAGCTCCGTTCTGATATGACAATCTTTTCGATTCGTCTTTCATTTGTTCATGCCAAGAAGTTGTTTTCACTCGCATGTCAGTTGTTCGAAGAAACAATGTCCGCGCTTGGCCACCCAAGGTACCGGGTTTCAGCCCATACAACCACGGAATTAAAAATAGAACTCAGCAAGCTCAAAGCCTTCGGAGAGGTTCTTTTTATGAACGATGAGTTACGAGTTGACTGTGAACTCTTTACAAATACCGCGCTGGCGATATTCGTAGAGCAAACTCTTGGACGAATATCTGATGAGCTTCGTAGATCGAGAGGGAGCCTGCCCGATTATACGCATATGTGGACAACATCAGAATCCCAGTCCGGCATTATTGAAGAATTTGTGCCTTTGAAATTCATGGATGAATCAGTTCGCCATGATATCCGGAAATTGTGCGAGACATTGCCTGATCAAGACTTCTTTACTCATATATTTCTCAAAAACTTAATGGAAAGCTGTCAAAGCGAGTATTCCCTTCGAGAAGTTGAAAAGGTTGGAGCGACAATACCCGAACTATACTCCAACCTTGGAGTGCACGCGAAATTACGGAGGCTGGAGAGAGCTCTATCGCTGGAAATGGAAACCGCCACATCCGAGGAGCAAGATCTCATCCTGGCCTGGTCCCAAATTGAGGTCACAAGCACTTTTGGCCGAAATCACCACCTGGGACTGTATAAAAAGCCCAGACCGCATCACGCAAAAGATGGTAACGCCCACGAAGTGCAAAGAGTTTTAATCGAATGGGTGTTGCTTTCGCAATTCTCAGATGAAGAGTCTGAGCCAGAAAGACTTGGTAAAATACTTGTACTGGCTGGAATTTTGCACTGTCCAAAGCCAGAAGGGTTTCGCGTCTTGGATTGTCTTGGTTTCTTACCTCCGCAAGCGACTAAATACCATGGGTTTGGATTCGTGTACTCCTTTCCGCCCCTTGAGAACTCTATAAGCCGACCCAAACCCGTAACTTTGCGTCAGTTACTAGAGAAAACCAAGTTTCCGATCACGCTTGGTGATAAGTTTAACATAGCAAAAGCTCTATCGAGGTGTCTTTTCGAAGTCCATGGTCACCAGTGGCTCCACAAGAATATTTGCTCTCACAACGTCCTCTTCTTTGTCGACGAAGACCAGTACCCAAGTTCCCCCAATGGCACCTCGATCCTTAGTAACGGTCCATACCTTGTAGGCTTCCATCATAGTCGACCAGATAGTCAAGTATTCTTTTCAGATGTACCTAGCACTGATTTGGATCCAGAAGCTTTGCTATACCATCACCCAGACTACAAGTACAATGTCAACCGGTTCGAGAGGCCTTATGACTATTATGGCCTTGGGGTCATCCTCCTCGAGGTGGCTTTCTGGTGCCCTGTTCAGGCTATGTGGTCTCGACACTCCCAGAACGGATCTGGAGCAAGTGGTGCATTTCGGAAAAGGCTGGTGGACAAGTATATTCCCGCCCTGGCTGGAATAATGGGCAGTTCATACATGGGTGCAACCATGGCCTGTTTAAATGGAAGTTTTCAATCAGGCGGAGGAAGAGTGCCTCTGGACAATGATCTATCTCAATTCTATTGGGATGTAGTGCATAGATTGCAAGTATGCTATGTAGGTTAGGGCCTACGATATATTAGCTTAGTCTTCTATAGACTACCGATATATACTATAAGGAGACCAATCTACTGCGGTAAGCTCCTTAGCTATACGAGCTACAGTATCAGCTATTAACAGATCGGCTAGATCCCCATAGTAAGCTAAGACCCTACACGCCAGCTTATAGCTATATAAGGAGCCCAGCTCTCGACGTAGATATAAATTAATAACTATCTCCTACTGTCAAATTTGAGGCAGGTTTTGATGGTTCACCCAGATCTAATTAAGACCGATAAATGTATGTAATAATTGCACGTAGTAAAAGTTGATTAATTGATGTGGGTGTATATGTCGCCGAACTCTCCCGTCTATCTATCTTAGAGCTCTTCTAGATATCCCTACTCGAAACTCTTTGTTCGAGAGCTTTTGTTAGGGTTAAGCCTTTCTCAGAGTTGTACCTCTCCTAGGGTTGCGCTGCCTTAGAGTTGGCGTGTGTCTAACAGAATCCGGGTCGGCCTGGATTCTGCTGATTGGCTCGCTTAGCCATTAGCGCAGCTCTAGCGTTCTCAACAAGGGGGGCAGGAGGATTGCACTTTTACAGGATCTCTGGATTGCGCATCTCATCTGACATCTGGGGAGCGGGCGCTAGGTGGTGGATTACGTTAGTGCAAGACTACCAACCCCCTAAAGTAAAGACGCCCCTCGCTCCCTCTCTCTCTCTCTCTCTCGATCGCATCCCTAGACTTATCTTGCTTACGTAGCACGAGCTTAGAGGCCCTTTGATACCTACCCTCAGACACGAAATCACGCCTGTGACCATTTCGAAATTCTGTGGAACAAGAATTCAAGTTTTACTGGGGACCTGCTCAATTCGTATCGCTGCACTATATTTAGATTTCAACGGGCTCATGCTACGCTCGGACAGCTAACCCCCGTATATACGACGCACGAGCTTCGTAATCGTGTGCCATTGCGACGCTTTTTCTATTGCCTCCGATCCTCTACCCATCTCAGTAATAGGCCTCACAACGCTCGTTAAAACCTCGCTCAGCCAGCAATCGAATCTTAAAACCACAGAGGACCTATCAAGTTTCGAACGGCTCAGATCCAATACTGTTCTCTCGGCCATCTTACAATAGTCTCTTCATTGTTCTACTTCTACAATAAATACATTTTCAAAGATGGAGCAAGCAACTTCCCCTATGTCAAGGGCAATACCCGCACCAACAACCTCCGTCCCGTTTGCATACACCACATACTCCACGTCTCTTCCCTCCACCTCGTTTTCCAGGCCGACCATTATCCCAAGTGGTATCTTCTCATTTGGGCCTGGCATGTCATGTTCTGCCAGCGCCGTGGCTTCAGCCAAGCCTTCAAACTTCCCTATCGACAATCCCCTCGGTGTGCAACCCGCGTGCGCGATATCCAACGCACGTGAAGTCAACGATCATGCCTTCTGGGACTTGTATGAGTGCTGCAAGGGAAAGAACATGGTTCCTCACGCCCCGAATGCATGCACCGTGGATTGTGTAGCCGAGAAAGGGCAAACGTGGCAAGAGTTGGGTGAATGTCTTAGTAAGAGAGTGGAAATCGTAGTGTGTAGGTCGCAGTTCAATGAGAGTGGAAGAAATGAGACGGAAGGGAGCTCGTCTCGAAGCAGTACTCCTGCAAGCCAGAGTCGGACGAGCGGTGGTGCCAGTAGTGCAACTGGGAATCCAACGCAAGCCTCACAATCCACAGGGGCGGGCAGTACTGTTGTGGTCACTCATGTAGCTGGCACGAAGGCCGCAGCGGCGGTGTTTGCGATCATGGCGGTGGGTTCGCTGGCGGGCTTGATGTTGTAGAATGTGGGCAAGGATTGCTAATGAGAACGTGTTACCAAATTCTAGCCTGTATGGCCATCTCCGACGTTCAAAGTACTAACTTGCTGTAATCATAATGGCAGCCTGATAGACTCGTCAACAAGCTCATGCCAAGCGGCTACCTCTAGGTCCCCTAGTGTTTTGGTAATTTCCCCCCACGGCAGCCTGTCTAGACAAGCGCAGGCCTAGAGAGACAACAGTGGTCCACTGTCCCGCAAGCCTGCCCCGTGATTCGCTGTTTCTCCGCCGCAGCCTTTCGCAGTCGAGCACTGGTCCACCCTGCTGCTAGACAGCCGCCCGTCACGAGAGTTGCCTGTCAGAGCTAGCGTGATGCCCTCAGCACATAAATTCAGCGCAGACTGGCCTGACATAGTCGATTGCCTTCCACCCACGCAACTCCCTACACAGGATTCAATCAACCACGATGGCCCCAACCACGAGAGCCATGGCAAAGGCCAGACAGAAAACGATAGATCCGCCACTCGTGAGAGCCCGAGCGAAAGCTAAAGGGAAGGCTGATATCTTAGGACCGCGAAAAGGTCAAGGAATAACAAAGGCTCCAACCAAGAAACCCGCCCCACACACTACCGAGATGATGGATCTATGGGCCCAAACTATGCTCGCTACCTTGTACACTGAGCAGCTTTCACGGGGCGAAGGTGTACCTCACGAATGGTCTAAAATCAGCCTTCCTCAAAACGTCTACATGAAAGATATTGGGGGTCTGCGAGTGCTCGTTTTGCCTGTTTCCCAGCACCAGGCGCGTCGCCATAGAGAGAGTGGCCGGTTGGTTGTTTCAATGATGCCTCAGCACCTTGTTTGTGCGTAAGTACATAGCAAATCCAATCATATGTCCACCACTAACTAAGGCCTCAGAAGCGAGTGCAATGCTCGAAACAGGCTCTTTCGGTTACCACCAGAGCTGCGCGAAATGATTTGGGAGATGGTTCTTCATCGCTCCTCTGCGTTGGCGCTTGTCCCAAGTTCGAACACCCAACGACTTACACCGACCCCTTTTCGTATCCTGAATCGAAGTATCCCGGCACGGCACAGCGTGCCAGCTTGCCAAATACCTCAGGTCTGTCGTCAAGCCTACGCCGACACTGCCTCTTTGATTTATAAAGTTACAAAATTCCAACTTGATTATAGTGAGATCGATATAGAAAGCGATAATACTTGGGTCCATCGTCGCTTTTTGTATCCCTATCAAACAAATGCCGTACGATTATTAGAATCTATTGCACCTTCGCACATGCAGCCATCCGGTTTTCCATATTCCACTTATCGGTATTACCAAGCCACCAGAGACCGATGGCTATCAACCTTCACGGCATTCCCTAGATTGAAACTACTCGAAGTCTCATGTAACGAGCAACACATCCAGAATGTCATTGACAAACTAGATAAGAGAGACAACCACATTGCTGAGGTCTTCGTAACATTCACCCCAAGGGAAGCATTACGGAGTTTTCTGTGGATAATCGCCTAGAACAAGAAGTGAGAACAGAGATCGTGTACAAGTTGAGGACTGCGAGCGCTCCCTATCTACCGTACGGCGCCGCCGCTAGAGTGTAGGATCACGTGATGTACTATAACAGAGTTGAGCAAACCCGGGTCATAATAGTTGAACAGGCTTGCATAACATTTACACTATTTAGCTTAAGATCTTTGAGGAGAATATAATCGGCAATCTAGCTATCTTCAGAGGATCTTGAAAGCAACCTCGAAATAAAACATGTCAAAAGATCCGTATCAAGTATTTCCTGTGGTGTGTTTTCGAAAGTGCTTACCAAGCTACGAAGGAATAAAGGTGGGAAGATAGTATGTGTCTGCAACTGCGGAAATATTGGCTTCCCGCACCCCAGCGTCAGCATCAAGTGTGGTCCCCAGGGGGGGGGGTCGTTTATTGCGAGGCCAGCCCCAAGCGAACGTAGTCGATATACATGTCGCCGTCCTGTGCTGTTAGACGTGGGACCATGCCGGTGAGCAGGGAAAGATACTGCACAACGGCTGGGGTGGGTAGTTCGCCGTCGGGACGCTGAACGCTGAATTTTCGCTCTGGGCTGGTTTTGGGTAATTGCTACGGCGAGGTGGGTGGTCTTCTTTACGGTGTTGCCGGCGAGGGCTTGCGGTGTGGGCGTGGCGCCGTAGGCGTGACGCATGACCTATTATCGGATCAGTGGCGTGTGTGGAGTATGGCGTAGCTAATGTGTTGTGATTTCCCTGTAACCAAATGGTTCGAGTTTGTCAAGCGATATGAACACATATAACCACTTCTTTCCCATTCGCTAGTAATCCCTCTGCCGCCCTACGTACGGCATCTACGTTGTCAAACATGGTTGCTGGTAGTCAATGGTAGCTTTGTAAATGTAGACGGAGAAAAAGACGCTGGGGCCATGGTGATGAACGGCTTCTCGGGGTTAGATGGAGGTGACATGTTTGGTTTGAGATTGTATGTAAAAGGAGCTAGTAGAATAGATCAGAATTTGCACTCGTTTAAAAACCTGTGCCTGGATTTGTACATCATAAGTAAAGGGTTGTGTGGTCGTCTTATCTTACGTTACTCATCCACTACCATCTGGCCCCTCAACGAACTTATCATACCTAGCTAATCTTAAGGTCTTTCTTACCCACCTTCGCTTTACAAGAATACGGCCATCTTGCAAGGTTATATGCATTCAAACACTATCAATCTTGGCAGGCTGGAGCCTTGATAGCTTATATCACTTGATTACTACTTCACTTTGACTAACTACATGCATCACCTCCTCCCCTAATTCACCTATATGGTCCTTCCATTCGCAATGACTGTCTGTAAATATTTACACTACTCCCATCTCTTTCCCCCTTCACCTCGGCGCGTGGCTAGCACGCAGCCTCCTTCCCCTGCTCGACCAGATAATTAGGATTTCACTCACATGGAGTGCAGTACACATTACATAACGTGTCATCTATGGTTCAGACACACTCACTCAGAACAAGACACACCATTTGTACACAATGAGAAACAAATTACAGGTATCTTGTGGAAATAGGAAAAAAGACTGGGCTATAGAGAGCGCACCAGTGGTATCAAACAGGGCCCTGAAAACTAAAGCATCAAGAAGAAAAAGAAACGAGCTGCTGCCACCACTTTCGGGAGTTGGTATCATGTGCGATGATACGGATGTGTATCTGGAATCCTCGGAAGAAAAGACCATGACACCGCTTGGAAACCGATTTGCGAGGCATGAAAGGATCGACAATACATGCTAGGGTATGATGGATTTGGTAATCCACGTCAGCATTTATGTCCTGAGAGTTGATTTCGGGGGGCGGGGCGCTTTTAGAATACTCGACAAATTTCCTCGTTTGACTCGAAGCGCTTCGGATACTGAAAACGTATATAGCCGTTGGTCGGCCAACACCATTCTATAACACGGAGAAAGGAGTGGAACTCAAGTGACACAGGTGGGCCGGTACTATATCGCCGACATTCCTGACGGGGATACAACCTGCGAGGGCCTTATCAGATGCGATCATTAAAGGCACTTCACCCATGCCTAGATTGCTGGCGCTCTTGGGCCTGACAAGGTCCCAAAGAGTTGCTCGGGTGGGACACGGTCAATATTGGCAAGCCTGTCGGGATATGATTGTGGGGCGGGAGCGTAGCCTTTCGACTTCTTGCGGTACCATTCGAGAATGATGCCGGCTACAACGAGCAGGAAGGTGAGTACTAGAGCAATGGCGAGGCCAATGAGGACAATAGCCCAAAGTGCAAGATGCTTCCCTGCACATTGGTTAGCCTGATTTTCCATCAATTGGGGGGGGGAGTGTTAAACTTACTGGACTGCATGAAGAATGAGTTGGGGTTCTCAACAAAAATTGATGATAGGCTACCATCTGTGGTTTGGCCATCGGCACCCTTGGTCGCGAGAAGGAACGGAATGAGGTTAGTGCCGTTGTAGAGAGCACCAGACACAGTACCAAATTTAGCGATGTTGATTTGCCCCATAAGCAAAAGATCCTGGTTCGAGTCGATTAAATTTGATTGACCGTGTGTCGCTGACAGACTCAGAACCTGAATGCCACGAATGTCGGTATTTGGGCCGAAAAGCGCCTTGTCCACTGCCACCCACTTCTGACCATCAAAGCGCGAGAGATATGCGGCGCCGTCGCTGCTTTGACCTGCGGCCCAGAGTTCGTTTCCATTGTCAGTGGCAATGGTCAGTGCGTTGACTGGACCTGGAAGATCGCTGGCACCTGAAAGCATTGTAAACTGGTTGCTGGATGAGTCAAAGGAGAAGATTTTCGTTTGATTATCTCCGGACGTGAGGTTTCCGGCAACGTAAAGCTTGTTGTCTCCGGCCCAGATCAAGGAAGACACCTCGCCACCAAAGCCGTTACCTGGACTTGCCCACTGATTGCGGTCGGTATTCCAGATGCAGAGAGCTGGACAGCTCAAAGCACCGGCAGACTGAAATTTGCCAGCTACGTAAATGTCCTTGGACTTTGGCCGAGGGGAGATGGCATTGACGGTGATGTTCATGCCTTGGAGTGGAGGTGGCTGGATAGATGCAAACTTGTTGCTGCCAAGATCATAAGCAACAAGACCTGCAATGCGATTGTTATCAAGTCGTCCGGTGACCTTGCCACCAGCATATAGTATATTATCTTGGACAGCGAGCGCGGTGAATGTCGAATTTTTGTCCAACTGCTCGCCAAAGCCGGAGATCTCATCAGATTTACTTCCATCGATGATGACGACATTGGTGATGTTCTGGCCGTCAGCTCCAATGGTTGCAAAGTGGCCAGCGAGGATAGTCTTGTTGTTACCGTTCTCATTGTAGAACCTACCGGTGCGGATTCCCGTGGTGTTCATGTTCTGGCCCTGTAGAATTGCTCGTTTGCGTGATATGGGCCGCGCTTGTTGAGCTCGTACATTGATTGGGAATGCTTCAAGTGACAGGCGGTCCTTGTTCTGCAACTCAGCAGTACCACTGGCAAGAAGAGCACCTGACGAGACAGAACCGCCGAACCAACGATCACTTCCAGAGACGTCGGCAAATGTCATCAGCCGACCTGACATGGCTAGTGAGAAAAATTGTAGATTGTGGAGCCAGTCGCCACGAGATGGAACCCAGACTGCAAAATCTTGAACATCGGTGGCAGGGGTTTTACCGAAACCATTGACACGGTTGAAAAAGCCACTCACAGCTAGTACTTGTTCTGGTCGGTTGACAGTAATGTTGAGCGAGAATGGTACAAGATACAAGACGACACCATCGACACCAGCGCCGAGTGGTCGCCATTGATTGTTGACCAGGGCTGCCACTCCGTTTAGCCCTTGCATGTTGTTTTCTCCGGTGTTAGTGAAGTTACCGCCAACATAGAGTGTGGTATCATTTTGGTACAGTGTTATGACCTGGCTGTTCAATCCACCATTTGGGAGAGCGGAAGGGCCGGTGGCGTCCCGGCCTACAGAAAAGATATTGTTGCGACCATCTCTATTGGAGAAGCTACCGGCAACATAGAGATTCTGGTCGTCCGTAGCGAGACTAGTGACGAGGGCCTTGTCCCGTGGCTCCAAGCTCGTGCCAGCAGCATTGATGACAGAGCTAGCAAAATTACTCTCTTCCGGTTTCTGGCCTGGCTTGTATTCGAAAAGGCCATTGATGTTTCCTGATGTGGCCTTGAGCAACTTGAATTGAACCCTCTGCGCCACGACAGTCAACGGTGACGGACCCTGGCCAGAGTCTGGCCGAAGGACAACACTTGGCCGAAAGCCGCTGGTCGCATCAATAAATCCGTTGTACACTTCATCGTATTTGTCGAAGTTATTCGTCTGCCAAAGTATTGTCGATTTATTATTGCCCCGTGCCACATTGGCGGTCACGTTCACACGACCACGACTGCCACAAGTTCCATCGCCTTGACATCCAGGCGTGAATATGGTGACTGAGTAGTTTCCGGATTGCTTGATATCAGGGTGAAATTCAACGGATGCAGTTCTGGGGTCAATAGGATCTCCTTGCAGGACGGCGGTGAAGTATTGGGAAAAGCTATTATGTGATGGTGTGACCTGCCAGTTGCCAGTTTTGGTAGCTTCTGATCTACCGGTAGAAGAACCGCAATTCGACGGCTCGTTGAAATCATCGATGGCATAGGAGTACATAGCATCTTGGAACAACTGAATGCCGTTGAGTCCAGCGCCAGACCCATGCCAATCGGAGATATCAATTCTGAAGGCGTTCATTCCTACAACATTAATGAAGGTGAAGTCCTGCGCAGTCTTGTTGCCTGGTGGCAGAGGGCACCTGGCGTCACAGAAGGCTCGCTGGCCGTTGGAAGGATCAATGTAGGACATGTTCATGATGCCTCCGTCTGGAAGCGCAGTAAATCGCCAAGTCTTGGTGCCGCGACCCCCAAAGTCGGTGTTATACAGCTTCAGTTTAGTCGGCTCGAAGCCAAACCCGAAGTCGGCTTTCCAGAAGCCAGGAGTGTTGTCGGCAAGCAACCAGGTCTGACCGGCGCCACCAGTCGAGAAGTCACTTTTGCAGGCAATGACCTTGGGGTCGGTGAAACCTGGCAGCCCAGAATTTGTTTGAGCAGAGATATTCGCAGTGCTGATAGGTATGATTTGGGTGGCGTTCTCTGAAGCCACTGTCGCATTGCCATTGCCGAGACCATTAAATTCTCCCCCAAAGATGATGTTGCCATTAGCGGCTTTTACGATAGAGTGAACAGCCTTGTTGAAGCCGAAGAAGGGCAATTCTTGCCAGCCATTATTCCAGATTATGGCATTGCTGGAGGAGTTGACCACTTTTGCGTTGAATAGGCCGCCGACATAGACCTGGCCGGCACTTTTGTCGCAATACAGAGTGTTGACGGTTCCCTCCAGACCCTTCAGTGCTTGCACTCTACCGTCGGTCGTGTTGAGGAGGGCGATACCACCGGGAGTGGGCATGTTGCCGACGCCGGTGAAATTGCCAGCAAAGACAATGCGCTCAGTGCCGTTGATTTTTAGACTGCACATGGCCTTGATGTCGGCATCGGTGGTGTTGATGGACGCGAAGACGCCATTGGGATATCGCGAGAGTAATGTGCCGTTACGACTTGGAGTTTCCTGGGTCTGGCCCTCGTATTCGTAGAGTGATATAGCATCGAAGTCTCCGGCAAAGGCTACCCGGCCAAGATTGTCGATCTTCAGGTTGGGTGACGGAACCTGCTTGAAGGTGAAGGCGGCGGCCAGGCGAGGCGCGGAGGCGAGCAGCAGCGAAAGCGCCATTCTGCCGGCGCCCGAGGCCAGCAGGGAAGCGAAGGGCTCCCTCATGGTGTCGGTGGGCGACGACTGTGGGTGGAAGAATGGAGGCGCGGCGGTGACGGTGGTGTTTAGCGCGGCGACGGGGGTGGGCTTCGCTATGAGGTGACGGTCATGACCGGGGCGGAGGGTTTGCAGGCAGCGAAAGGGTCGACGGCAGGCGCCGGTCAGTGAATTGGCAAGCGCTCCAGGCTACTTGTGAGTCAGGAAGCCACGACCGCGAGGGTTGGGTCCTGCTTGGCCGCTGATTGTTCTCTGAGGTTTGTCGCGGGTTGATGGCGTTGCGGGACGAGCGCAGCCGGCACACAAGTGATGCGCCTGCTTGGCAATCAAGCCACGGTGAATTAGGGTGGCGGGCGTCGATGCAGCCGGTTTGCGGGGACTGCGCGCAGAATGGGAGAATGGGCCTGAAACGAATGACTGTGGTGAGGAGTGCGCTGAGGAATGCGCTGTGCAGGATGGCCTCGCGGCGAAGGTTGCCAGACAGTTGCAGCTCGCGTCCAAGGGGAAAGTCGCAGGGAGCGGCGTGGACACCAGACGGGCTTGTGTCTTTCCCGGTGATGAGCTGGGGTTGGGGTTGGGCCGTGGCGCTGCTGATTGGCCGCCGGCCTCGCGCTAGTGCCGGGCCTGTCTGTGCGCGGCCAACGGCGGCGGACGATTCGACGCGGCTCTCACGCCAGCAACAGCGCAATTCGAGCAATCAGACGAATGCTGCCTCTCAATTCTCCAGTGCGGCCACTCGCGTGCTGGCTGCCCAATTGCTGGACTGCCGCCGGTGGCAAATAGAAGACCTGCGCGATGAAGGTTGCCGTGCCCGGGCCCGGTGCCTTTATCCGGCCACTTGTGCCCTGGCAGCCGTCCACCAAGCCGGCCTCGCTGACGTAGCACCGCACCCGAGTCCTTGCGGGTGCTGTGCAACAAGGCCTCCATCCACGGTCCTCATCGCAACCCCACTTCTCTTCGTCACGAGCAAGGTCTTCGTCGTCAACAGCCCTAGCGGCTTCCCGGTGCCTGCTGTGCGCAGCCATTGTTTATTTTGGAGCCGCCAGGCCCACCAAAGCAGCTAGCATGATGCATCCGTACCATTCGCTCAACCGCTCTGTATTGTGACACCGCAGCCAGCGCCTCGTCTCTCCACCACGCCACCCGAGACTTTGGCCGTTTAGAAGCCTTAGGCGAGCAAAACGGCTTGGGATCAATCTCTACCTGCTCCACTTGAAACGCGTCATCGGCTACCTTGGTCAGACACCGTGCCAGACCATCCATATATCTGTGCCCCAGCGTACACCTCGCACATTCCCATACAGTACCTTGCAGACAGCATCGCGATGGCAACGTCATCGTCATGCTCGTTATTGTGCAAGGACTCCCGTCCCATCACAGCGCATCCTACCCTTGCACTAGCTGCCAACGACTCGTTTCACAATGCACCCTGGTCGAGTTTGACACGCTCCCACTTGATGGCAGTCTGGATCTCATCTTGCATGTGGTAGCCATTTTCGTGCACTCAATAATCAGGTAATGAGGGCTGGTTCATTTTACAAGATCTCACCACGCCAATGCTACGGGGCGACCTTTCGGTCAGAATGTGATCATGGCTGGGTAAGAGATTCGTACTCACTATCACAACATGCTCTCAGATGAACATGTTGTAATGAACAATACCATTAGCCAAATTAAAAGTAACAATGTCACGAGCGCCTAATGAGCCCGACTGAGCACGCAACACATGTCCACAACCGTGATAGTAATGCCTGCCTGCTTCGGAGTTTACAATAACATCGCATCATACTACTATCAATGGACGTAGTGATACAGGGGATTATATCCGGTTTAATTCTTATTATCGAGGAACGAGTGAACGGGTGCAACTCACACAGACCACGAAGCCTGCAATACAGACTACATCGACCGAAAGTAGAACAGAGGTCGAAACTTCCTTGGTGATAAAATCAAAGACCGATTATGGGTCCAAGAAAAATATCAAATCACTGCAGCCAGCCTTCTATATTTTGTTCAGGCAGCCACCGTATCACACCCTCAATCGAAGGAATATCGAGAACGGCAAAGCCAAGGCCCAGAAAAGGCAAGCTGGTCCAGTGCGCCCATCATCGGGAGACGCCCTGCGCGAAGCCGCCACCTAGTAACAGACCAACAACCATACCGACAAACCACATGGCTTGAACAAGCCAGAACATGTGCCGCGTCTACGCAGGGGCACAATATAACTAGACCAACATGATTATGTGTCCGTTAGCGGTTACAGAATCTATGTTCCCTGAGTAATCGAAGCGAAATCTGCTTACCTCCTCTTCAAAGCGAGGCAGCTTTCATAGGCACTCTCTCCAAATTGGTGGAGCCGATACGAACGTTGCACCGAGTGCGCCTTAGAAAGGGGGACGACTTGGCAATCTAGAAATGTACACCTGACGGCGTTCAACAAGCACTGCTCTTCATGTAACTTTCATTGACATAGACGGTAAGTGGCTATTGTTGAGTAACGACGGCTATCAAGTCTACTGTCACCATGGTTTCCATTGTGAGTCGGTGTTGGGCGCCGTGTTCAATAACTCTTCTCAAAGGCACGATTAAGTGCCTGTCTTTGTCCCAAATCCGAGGGGCTCTATGCGTCCCTGATTCTGTAACTAACTATGCGCAATAATGCGCAGAGGAGTTTCTTTGTTCAGATAGTTTGTAGGATAACTTCTAGGCATGTACGTTTTCTCTCCGTTCTGCTAACCAGGAAACCTGAGTAATGAGCAACAGACGAGAGCGCAAGTCTGGAATCCAGCATCGCTTCTTATGGGCCTCCTCATTGAGAGGAATGGAACGACCTATCCGCTCCAGGTCGATCAAAATCATTCGCAACCGCTCCCTAAAGTCGAAATTTAACAGGGACAAGCCTTTACCTCCAATACCAAAAGCACATAGAGATTCATCAGAGAATGCGTCTTGCAAGAAAGCGCCTGCTGAATGGGTTGACTCAACGACACAAAACCAGAAAAGTCAGACCTCGTTTCTGTCCAATATTCGGAGTCATACCTCAGACCTCCCAATCGTCGACAATTCGCTATCAGTCCTTTCTGGCCCCAATCTAAGCTCTACGCAGTACCATGGTATGAGAAATGTAGATGAACTGACAGCCGGTAGACCCCCATCCCTATCTGATCACCAGTCCAAGCTGCACATGAAACGAAAGACTTTTGCTTCACTGGGCATAGGGTTACCTGAAGATCGCCAATGGGATGGGAAGCCTTGGCTAGACCCACAAGATTCTGTTCAAGCCAGGAATGATTCATGCTCCAATTTATCGGTGCGAAGTAAGATTTCCCGATCACTAAATCAAGCAAGTACCCAACTCAAAGAGTCCCCCTCTGATTACGATATAAACGAAAGGCTGGAGCATCTTAGTGTCTCACAAGACTATCACAGCATTCTTGCAGATCAATATCACGAAAGTCGCCCTTCCGTCCTGAGTCGAGTGCACCAAAGCAACTATAGAGATGTAGAAGCGACGCACAATAAGGCCCGCCAGGCTGCACGTAGCCCCGCGTTCAACGGCCATGAATCGATGCCAAGCCCCTTGTACTGGAGAAGGGACCGCGACGGTACTTTGGCTAGTCGGTCTACACCTAACCTTCTCGGAGATACATACAGAACTCCATATCAACGGAAGACTCCTTGGATATCAACCCAGAAGACAAGTCGTGGACCACTTGCTTCTAAGTTCCAAAATACTCCTCTTTTAATGTCTAAAACGCTCAAGAGTCCCCGGGCGAAGATATGCATTTCTAGTGGTTCTGCACTGAAGCACGAAATACATATGACGACTCCAACCCCGCAGTCACATAGCTCAAGGCCTCTTGATCTTTCCCTACCGCCAGGAACCTCGCACAGCTTCCCCGATTCTGACACATATTCAATAGAGACCGGATGGTTATCCCGTCCTCGGGAGTGTGCGCAAGCATCAATAATACCTACGACAGCAACCAGCAGCAACTCTATTGCATTCACAGACCCAACGCCATTTGGCCTATCAGAATCGAATACCTCATGGTCCCCAATCTCACCAAACACTAGGACACTAGCACATCGAAACACCCTACTATTACATCCACACGCCTCCGATTCCAGCGCGACCCTCCCGTCACTATCACGCACAATCCAGGAAGCGGGTGACCCCCGTACAAAACCCGCGATAAATATTCGCCCAAAGAATCAAAGATCGCATTTAGACATAATAGATAGAGCAAGGGATATTCACGATGCATGGAAGAGGCACCAGAAAGAAGCCAAGCACGAAAAGCTCAAGCAGAGCATCCGAGTAGTAGGCTTAGCGGATCCTTCCGTCTGCCCAGGCTACATACGCTGCTGAGGGCCGAGACTAGAGATGGGGATAGGTATACGGCATGCGTTAATATGTTATATTTAGTTGCTGGACTCGTATTTTGTAATATATAGCAATAGTTTGTAATACATAGCAATGGATCACCAAGATCTTCGAGCAGCGTAGATCTTGCAGTTTTGCTTTCGAGAGAAGTCTGTTAGTACTCGATGGGACAGTCCAAACTCACAGCATCGTTCGTCGAGTCTTATTGCCAGCTACTCCAGACATGCACACGATGGCCATCGCTGGACCATGAATCGGAAGATGAAATGCGATGCCTGGTTACTTTTCTGATATCACGAGGATGTTGTTGACGAGCAATAGGCTGAACACCCGACTCGGTCAATCTTGTGAAAAATAGGGATTCATCTGTAACTACCAGATGTACACGTCCAATATTCCCAAGGCCAAACTTAAAATTTACTCGAAGTAATCATATATCAACAACGAGGTTAGATGGAGGGTGATGTGCCATTGATTGACATCTTTGGGAAGAAAGCGTCTAGGCTGTATATATATTGAAACGACACTATCCGCCCAAACAAAGTAGGTTGGGGAACGTTTTCGAATGTGGGTGAAAGTAGGCGACATAATATTTGAGTTGGACATTCCAAAAGCATTCACCCAAAATTCGGCGCCAAGTGAGAGGCGTTCCCCAAAAACCACGACTCGAAAAAAATAAAACATGTCGGTTCCTCCTGAGCCATTGGGGAGGGTAAAAATAACTATTTCGAAGGACCTTGTGTGACAAGCAACCTCCCGCCATCGCAAGAGACAAATGACCCCGTCGCGAACCGATCTTTCATCAGATATCCATATGCTTCGGCAATGTCCTCTGGCTGTCCGAATGTTTCCGTCAAGGCATTGTCCCTCTTCATTTTGTTCGATCCTTCTTCGCCAATCTTGTCTAGCGTACCCTGCAACAACTCCGTCTGGATAGCGCCAGGCACCACCAGATTCACCCTCAACGGCTTCATGTCGACCGCAAGACCTCTCACCAGCCCATCAACAGCGCCCATCCAGGCCGCCGCATACGTCCACCCGGGAAACGGGCGGTATGTATTTGTTCCGCCGGTAAGCGTCAACGACGACTTGGTGGTAAGCGGCATGTATTCGCCCGTGGTGAGCAATTTGGCCAGGATCGATGGCGCAAGAAAGCGAACGGTGAAACCATGCAGCACATTTTCAATAGTGACTTCGCTGATCTTCGGAGACGACACACTGTCGCCCGATGTAAATGCAATATGGTCGATTTTCTTCTTGCCGTCTTGCGTTGCCTTTTGCAAAACGCTTTTGATATTCGCCTCCATGTTTTCTTTGTCGAGCAAATTGCATGCGAAGCCGGCGACGTTTGAGACGGGGAGGTCGGGATAGAATGAGCGCAGTTTTCCCACCTTTTCGTCGACTTTTGTTTGGCCGGAGCCAGAAATTGTTACATGGGCGCCGTTGGAGAGCGCCATGTTGGCTATGCCGAAGCCGATGCCTGATGTCCCGCCAAAGACGAGGACGTGTGTATTAGCCAGGCGGTTTTGGTGTGCCATTTCTATTTTGGAGATTATGTGATATCTGGTACGTTGTTGAAGTGGAGTATCGTCCTGAGAGCGAATTCAATAGACGAATAGAAGATGAGGTTTGGATGTTCGGATGTACTAGGTACCTAGGTATTTGTAACATACCCGTCTTTCTCCTTGTACTTGTATGCCTTCCTAAGGCCATTAATATGTCCGCCATATCGTAAGCATCGGGTGGTTAAGACGTTAAACCCGCTTCAAGAAGGAGTAGCGTGCGGCCAATACAATTAGTGTACCTGGTCGCGGACTTGATTCACGGACGAACGGTCGGATGGCTGCTTGGACCACCAGCACAAGGTTGGACCGAACGCCGGAGGTGGGACCGTCTTGAAAAGGAAACCACTGTGGGTATCCCAGATGACTATTTTATTGTCAATTACTTTGGTGAAAAACTTTCTTGACTATAAACTTCGTACATCGTCCCTGCAAAAGAGGTAATTAGGTATGAAGTACATTTATGCTGCTGGAAACAACAGATGCATGAGGTGGCTCGCCTCAACATAGGCGATCACGTGGACGCAAAAATACTTCGTATATTGCGCTACCAAGACGACCAACTCCATGCAACTTAATAGGGAATATTAGACTGGTAGCACTACTCTCTCAACTCCTGTACGGAGTCAGCACTATTATATTATTCTTGAGGAATCCATATCAGGGTAGAATATTAAAGTTTTACTCGATGAACTTTCTTCATAATCAAGAAGATTGGGTATTTAATAATGGATTGAGTTGGTTTTTTCTAAAGGTAGCAGGAAGGACAGATGCCACTCTCTCGGTATTTGAATTGTTTTTCAATCCAAGAGGTGATAACGTTTAGATCTGTGTACTCCTGTTTTATATATATCTATAAATCACCTGACTGTATGGAGAAGTACCATAATACTATCTACAAGATCAACGTTGTGGAAATAAAACTGGGGATATCTTCAACAGTAACTACGTATTGCATGTTTGACGAGCACCACTACAGTGAATGACGAAGAGTCGGACCATACATGTCGAGGACATTACTCCGGGGATGGGATAACTAATTCTGCGCCCTCATGAAGAACAAGTTTCGAGTTCAACATATTTTTGTAACGGCTGTTTTGTGTTTTAATCCTCGCACAGTCAGATTTCACAAAACGTAGAGCGACATCACATATTGCACTCAGTGGAAGGATTCACAAGGTTTGATTGAAGTGGGCATAACGGAGAACATCATCTGATAGTGGATACCCATTGTACCCTCTTTGAATTGTCCTCGCTTCACTTTCCACAAAGCCAGCGCCGAGATTTCTTACCAAGTATTACACGAAGTGATTAGAATTTGTCATCATTGAGGGCTCCACTACGCCCGGACACTTGCAAATTGCGTAAACTTGTTTCATGTATAATTTGGGCAAAACGTAATGCAAGGAAACAGCCATATGTACGTTCATAATCTATCATTTCTATTAAAAGAAGTAAATAAGTATAGACAGTTAAATTAGAGATCAAAACGTTATGCGTAGATGTAGCACAATGGCCCATCAGTCGTGCTCATCAGATCCTGTACCTTGACAGGGGGGCCCGCAGCATAGCCAAGGTCAATCATAGTGTCAAGTGTTGTGTTGGCGGAGGGTGGCTGATTCATGAAAGTGCCAGTGCCCGAAACACCCTTGGCACCCGTGCGGGTCTTGCGGTCCAACTGCTGCCAGATCCACCAGGCGCGGTCAATGCCACCGTGGTGGAGGTAGAACAGAGGATCACCAGGGGAGGTGAAGAGGTCACGACCAGGATCGCCACCCATAGAGTAATGACCTATTTCTATGTTAGGATGTGAAAACTCTTAAGTTGCTTTGGCGAAAACATACCACCGCCATGTACACCAATGAGGCCGGAGCCAGGAACACCTTGCATCTCCATCTGGAAGCTCCAAATGTCTTTAGTCGTGAGAAGCAGGCTCGCAATAGCGGGTGCGTTGGCGAACTTTTGGTTGGAGTAGTCGGTCAAGTCACGCTTTAAGCACCTTGGGTTGTATCCGAGACCATTGCCGTTACCAATGGTAGATCCATTAGTCAAACCAAGGGCAACTGGACCCAGGTTGACTTTCATGTCTTTGAAGGGGCCACTCTTCACACAGCCACCTCCGGTACCAGCAGGGATGAAGAGGTCAGGCAAGCCGTTTGCAGCACCGCCGAGGTTAACGCTTCCTCCACCTGGAATGAACTCGCCATTGCCAGACATTGAAGTGTCCGAGCCATCGAGCATAGGCGAATTCTCAAGACCAGACTTAGCAGTCTTGGCCCAATCCCAGTAGGGTTGGTAGCCCTTGTAGCCACATTCGTTGCGCAGGGCTTGCTCGTATTGCCACGTGAAATAGCGATGCCAAGAGAGGAAGGTACCCGTATAATGGATGTTTGGGGTCTGGGCGATGTGAGTGCCTACCCAGTCGTCGAATCGTGATCTTGCTCCAGGTATGAGGGTGGAAGGCGTCTTTGTAGTCTTTGATTGGAGGCAGAGGACAGCATCAATATAGGCTTTGCGTTCCGGCTTCGAAAGAGCACCCCATTCGCGGCGTACAGCAACGGTGTAGATGTTGCAAGGAGCTCGCTTGGAGGCATTGTCTTGGAGGGTTGAGTTTGCTTGTTGCTGGGCAAACTGTAGAAGCTGAGCTATCTGGTCGGTGGCTTCTGAAGTATCTGTGGCAGGCGCGGTGGGCAATGCTGATGCTGGGATTGTACTTGATGTGGCTTCTTGAGGGGCTGGCAACGCGTTGGAAAGCGAGGCAGCCACTACAGTGATCGCTACGGAAGAGCTAAAACGCATTTTGCCGTCTAGCGAATGACAAGAGAGGAGTGAGAGTTACGAGTTACAACCGGAAGGCTTGAAGGAATGCAGGAGGCTGGCTCCAAAACGCCGGCTGAAGTGTAAAAGAACTTCCAGGTTGATGGCGGGAACCATTAGCATATAAATGAAGGGATCGCCGTAAAACACTCTTTTGGTTGGCGACCATTTCTTCACTGCCGCGTTCTGTGGCGAAGCCCCTGGTGGACCTGTCTATCAGGAGATTGATCAGAATAGTGTGGTGCACGACAGCTGGTCCCATCTTGAAGTCCGAGCGGCCTGGGTTTTCCAAATTGCTAAAGCAATCAAGGCCAGAAGAGGTGTTCATGGCCTGAATTCAATAATACTTACATGACTGGCACCGCGAGACCCTCGGTATGGGTCGGGTGGATCGTGTTCCCCGTCAGCAAAACCCTTGATGGCCGCGACTAAATTGATGAGCTAGTATGGAAGCGAGGCGGTGCCGCACACTTTGATGCAGGAGTTCGGTCTCTGGCCTATTAGGGTCTCGGATCAATCGTGCTGACGCGTGAATCCCACTAGCCAGGACAGCCCGTCAATGCCATGTTCTTGTGTAAACATGGCATCCTATGGCGTCCACACGGAAGGCTTCCCATAGGTAGGAACGTCTCGGTTACGGGAAAGATGGGTAGCTGAATCTCTCACGGAGACCTCGAGTCATGCAATGACGATGCCAACGCCAATCACTGCTATTTCAGTCTTTGGCAAGCATCAAAGGTGCAAACCAGATCACCTACTAATTATTACCAGAAACAACCAGAACATGATGTGAGATCGGAATGTGGGGCGCGCAACCAAGACAAACAGGATCGTCCCCGTATCATTTGGAACGTCCGCGCAGTCGGTAACAGGAGACACCCCGGACCACGTGGTGGTAGCGGCGAAAAAGTCAGCGTTCAATTCTCCAGATCCCAAATGATCCAGACCAAATTATTGCCCTTGCAGTTTTCTCGAAGAATCTTCACTAGAGCTCGTGTTGCCTCGTGGCAGCTTTTCGCCTCGTATAAGCTGAGAACCCACGGCTAGTAGAAGGAAAGAGAAGAAATGAATTGTAGGATACATGCTGCCGTGCCGCGTGTGGAGTAGGCCAAAACCTCATGCTGGTCGGGTCAAGGGCGACGAAGTCAGCACGGACAAATAACTGAAATAGGCCACTATGCCCTCGCCGCAACAGTACCTTGCAAGTCTCGTAATGCATACATAATTAGGAGGTAAATTGGTAGAGAGGCAATCACCTACCGCAATAGATTGACTAAACATTAGGTGCTAAACTTGGTTAATAACCAGCTTAAAGTCGAGGAAACTTTCGCTTCGCGAAAGCGAAATCGTCGTTGCGCCATCGCGTGCATTCAGGGATACCACCTGGCTGAATTACCCGATTCTCGGCAATGGCAAACGGTAAGCGAGCAGAGCGAACGAGGATTGCCAGTAAGAGGCTGGGCACATTTGCTTTTGGGAGGCCACGACAGTGTTCACCATTGGACAATGCCTCCAGATGCTAGGGTTCGCTAATAGATCGGGAGCGTTGCAACCCACCCGTAACCGATCATCACCACTGATCACCACCGATCGATTGTGCTCCGCGCTTGCAAGTTTTATCTCCACAAGGATCGCCGTATTTTAAATGGATGATATCCCTCTTTGAATTGAGCAACAACCCCGATAGCAGGCACCAGATTGACCTTCACATGTGTATCTGCTCCATCTTCTCTTCCTCGGTCCGTATCTTATTTCCATGTTGTCCGTAGCATCTGCCGGTACCCACCACTGACATGTACCGGAGATTCCGAGGCGACAGGCGCTGGACTTGGAAGAGTGGGAGGCATCCCTGGCCTACCGTCGTATTAGCGCCCCGTTTCTTAGTTCCACTTGGTTCATGATTCGCAGACGGCTCGTCCCTCAGTCGGCCACTCATATACCGTCTGTGCTTCGGCACCCAATTCCCAATGCCTGGGACAAAGTATGGTTCGTGTGCCATCGGCCCTCATTTCCCCAAGCATCATGTACATCACGTAAACTAAATCCTTCGACTTTTGCAGGGGAAAAACGTGTCGGTATCCTATCGCATTGGTGTCCTCCACCGGGTCCACAGCGTAGAGCCAATTCTAGGCTATCCCAAACTAAGTGGGGAAGCAGGGTGCTATGCTATATCGCAAATGTCACTCTTTCCAGTTAGTACGGCAATTCCGATGGTCCAGGGCAGTAATTAAATTCTACAAGTCCGCAAACATAGCACTTGGTATAGCTCGTGATAAAAACTTGCATGTACTTACTATGCTAGGTACATGTTTCTTGGAGTCCGTCCTTAGGTGAGTGTTCTAGCAAGTCAGAACAAAACGGACTCAGAGTCCGAAACTCTATACGTGACTACATCGAACTAATGCGTCATTGGCTTTTGACGGCCTTGATCCGTGACCAAATCTGATCCTTTACAGGAACGGAACCAGCCTTCTCGCCTCCAAAACGCACCTTGCCCCTCTTTCTCTACCTCGCACGGTTAAATTGGGCCGTGGACGGTGCATGGAATGAAAAGGTAATAATTGATGCTAATTCGCTCTTATTGAGCGGCACGCTCGGTTCATGGTGGCGGCTGGTGGCTAAATCCTAAAGCGGGTAAAACCCTGAGACGCCATGTATGCGTGCCATACTTGGTGGCATGCATCTCGAGCATCTCATGTCGCATAAGAGCTTCCGGAAAGGGGTCCACTTCTCCAGAGCCTAAGGACTCGTATGCATGGGGCAGATCTATCTTTTGGGTAATTATATACTTGACTTGCACCGATCCTCAGTCAGGAACGGTCTCTGCAGGACAGTTCAGCAGAATCTACAATGCATACTTTGACAGAGCGTCAAGGGCCGCCGCCAATACCATTCCGCCCGAATGAGAATCAAGGACCAACAATTCTGGGCGCCACATTGACGGTGACTATCTTCGCCCTGTTAACCGTCATTGCGAGGCTATATGTGAGACTTCGGATGATAAGAAATGTCGGGTGGGATGTAAGTTCTTCTTGGAAAGATATCGTGAGCTTGGCATTGACTTTGATACAGGACTATGTGATGGTCTCGGCGATGGCTCTAGTATGTGACCCGAAGGGAGTGCCGCCTTACCAAATTTAACACGCATACAGTGTATTGCAGGACAATGCATCATCATTCCGGAAGTCTACTACGGTGCTGGAAAGCATATGGAGTACATCTTGCCACCGACCCATATCGGTGCCGCTCTTAAACTCAACTTCATTACTCAGCCGCTGTATCTCTTTGCCATTTGCTTGGTCAAGGTATCTGTGGGCCTGTTCCTCCTTCGTATTGCCGTTCAGCCTTTTTATAGAAAGCTCATTATTAGCATCATGGGTAAGTCTGAACTCCTCCAGTAAATTGTATTACCATCACTGATTGTACTCTAGCATTCATGTCATTCTACACAATCGGGTGCTTCTTTACTATTATGCTTCAATGCACAGACCTTCGAGTGCAATGGGATCAAACCGTCAAAGGGACATGCTGGACGTCCTTCACGCTGAAGGCCCTTAGCTATGCCAACCAAGCGCTCAATATTGCCACAGATTTCGCGTTCTCAATTGGTATACCTGTAAGTTTCCTATCAAGAGGCGATAAACCATGCTTTTTCTAATAATTATAGGTGCCTATGCTCTGGAACGTCCAGATGAACCGTCGTCAAAAGTTCTCACTCCTTGCCATTTTTGGCCTGGGTTCCTTCGCTACAGCCGCCGCAATTGTCAAATTGTCATACATAACCACCTACGGACGCTTAGGAGACTGGTTATGGGACTCACGCAACCTCACTATTTGGACAGTCGTCGAATGCAACATCGCCATCATTGCTGGTAGCTTGCCAGCTCTGAAGCCCCTTTTCCGCACCGTCCTTGGGTCTACATATGGTCGTGGCTCTCGCAAAAATACCGACCCAAACTATTACTCAAAACCGTATGGGCAGGGCTCGGGTCACCGCTCCGTCTCCAAAAACTACGCTTCTCTCGAATCGAATAAAACGGGGGATGGCGTCCCATATGGAGCTGCAAGTGACGCATACATGCTGACAACCATCGGTGCAAAGAAAGAAGTCGACAATACCACCAGGCATTCCTCTGGCAGGAGTTCACCAAATCCGGGCAAAAATAGTTCAGAGAGCATAACGAGGCTAAACGACAAGAGCGGTGGGTTTAGCGGCCTGGGAGGCATTGCCGTTACAACAAAAGTAGACGTAAACTCGGTGCATTCAAGAGATCGAGACATTTACGACGACGGGAAGAGGCATACTCGGGCGCAGACAAAGGAGTTGGTGTAAAAAGTATTCTATTTGCAATTTTGTTGTGATACCTTTGTTCCGATGACTGTCATGACTGGGCGGAATACGCATGCTGCGTATCTTCTCGTTTGCTCTGTCGTCAATGTAATAATAGTGCATGGTATTCATAAAACTAGCATGTTATTGACGAAACGCGCCGGCCCTCGCTGCCCATGCCCATGGTCAAACACCGCCATCGGCCGCTCACGCCCCGGCTCCGCACTAGAAACCACAATTTTGAAAGCCTCCCGCCCCGTCAAGCTGTTTTCTCCGCTCTTGATCTCGTTTCCACAACCCCAAGTGCCGGCCCAGCCCACGGTCGGTTCGAAAAAGGTGCGCTCAGTCAAAGCAAAGCGCAGATTATCAATAAAGCAAAGCAAGAAATGTGCCCACGACCAGAAGTCAAGATGGTGTGGTGTGTTCAAGTAGATCCCTTGCATGGGCCAATCGGAGGCTTGATCTGGACACATGAGCACACCGCGTGAACACCGGTTTCCACCCCATCCTAGCTCACCAATAGCCTGCTCAGCCACCCCACACATCTCGAGAACCTCGTCCAGCTCCTGATTATAAGAACGATGGTGTCAGGCTGGCAGTGATATCTTGACAACCTCTTCCTCTCTGATGAACACAGTGCACCGCTCGCAACGATGCCCGACACAGCGAGATTCATAGCCTATGTCGTGTTTAGCGCGCTGCTGTTGCGCTCGGTGAGGGTGGCTGGGTTTGTGTTCTTGTACGTCAATTACCATGTCTACCGTGTCGCGGCAATGCAGGTACGGGCCAAGGGCCAAGGTACACCGACGCCTCGCAGGCGAGTTGGACGGCGCGATGCTGTAGAACCAAATCGCCCGGCAAATCGTGAGTACATGGTTTCTGGTGGCTGCGCTGCTTGGACCGTCCGTCAAGCTGATGCCTCGCATTCTAGCCCCCAATGCACCCAGTCTTCCCAAGGCGGCTCACCAGCCGAGTAAATCGCAGCAGAGCCCTGGCCAGAATCAAACTCTACAGCCGCCACCGCCTTATTCTCTCTCGACTCCCCAGGAACAGCAGTCTAGCATCATTGAACTGTATGATTCTATCATTGCTGCCGATGCACAAACTATGAGTGTGCAGCAACAAACCATGGCGTCGCAACTCGACATTATTCGCTCGCAGTCTCAGATGATTGCCAAGTTACGGCACATACTAGAGGAGCAAGACGACAGAATAGAGGAGCTTGAACAGAGATTCAGGGGGCGTGGAGCCAGTAGATCAAAGAGTTCGTAGGCAGAAGGGTGCTTATGACGAGGGAAATGGTGTTTTGGGGGAATGTATCTGTATTTTTCATACCCTGGGTGGGCTGTTCAGGGCTTTGGGCGTTCAAATATACACTTATTCTGGAATCCTGCGGGACTCTGTCTTGGAGTTATCGGTTTGATATGCACCTAGGTAGACGCTAGTTATTCACATAATAACAAAATACATCTATGTTCTCACAGAGATGGTCATGTCTGGCCTACAAAGCTCTGGATGCCTCAGTGGTGGGGTACGGTCATGCGCATCACTGCATCAAACAACGGAAAGGGTACGTCAGCTCTTATGCCGTTACTAGGACTGGGCATTAGTGTCATGCAATGATGAAGCTGAGCACCACCTACCCAGCCACCACTTCCGTGCCTTGTTGAGCGCTTCATCATCTTGTATCAGCTTCAGGTTATTCTTGCACTGCATGTTTTGTCCAAAGAACATGATTCAAATTGAAGTAAACAGAGAGGCTCCCGTGACAAACTGGAGTACTTCTTGCAGTTTAGAAACCAAATAAAGGTATGGTAAGGCCCCGTTAGTTAGGTCCAGCCCATTCGATAGGGCGGGACTTTCATAGTATATTGGCTATTCTATAGTTGCTTCGGCTGTATGGCGGACTTACAACCGCCACTGTAGTTCCTGTGTAACTGCTAGCGTAGGAGATAGCCATATGTAAGGGCCTCGAGTCTACGATTAGCGTCGTTGTGAAAGTACTCTAGGATGCTTGTAGCAACAGGGAAGGCGATAACACAGCCATTAAGTGGATTCGCTTTCGTTTCCGTGGGCTTTGCATATTCCAATATGCAGGTAAGATAGCACCCATTGAAACTGAGGTCTGGGGTCACTGGGGTTGCAAGCCTGTCATGTTCTAGCCAGTCACCGGCAGTTGAGAAATGGACAGGTCGGAAAATCGCCGAAAGCACCGATATCTACTGGCGATGTGTTCTGAGCGGCAGTACAAAACGCCACCTCAAGGGGACCTACAGATATTTAAGCTGAACATGGCCCGTTCGTGCAGATAAAGTAACGACCAAGGTCTGCAGTAGCGTTTGTGAACAAAATGGGTTGTCAGCCCCGAAGTCATGGTATTTTATTCGGCAGTTGTGCAATCTCACTAAACGCAGCTGGAACGAGAGTTACCTTCCCATGCTGCTAATCATCTCCCTCTGTGTCGCCCTGTCCTTGTTTGTCTGACTCAGCGACGGAATACCTAGTCACAAGGTTAGCGCAAACATTTCATCAAGTCTACGCTAAGAACTTACTCCTCAAATCTCCTACGACATCCTTGGCCTTGCCGAAATAAACTTCCTGTAGGAGATTTCGCATCTTAAGTTCCATGTCCTCAACCATCTTGCCAATGTTAGCAACATGTGAGGTATCATCTTCCACGGCCATATCGGCTTCGACCTGGCGGACCATGTTGCCAGAAAGGTCGAGGCCGCCAAGAGCCTCGCTAGTAGAACCTAGAGAGAGTATGACGGTGGATGTGAGTTTGTAATGTGCAGTACGGGCGCGATCTTGGGCATCGAAGACGTGGATGCTGTCCCAACTACCCGAACTAGACGATGTGGGTGATACGGCTGTTCATGTGAGCGACGAAGCAAGCTGCAGTGGAGAGCTAGGGTTACCCTTTTTGAGCAGCACACAGCCTGCAAATCCATCGTCCATGTCCCACAAATAGACGCTAGATATGCCGCCCTCGAAGTAGCTACGCGTGTCAGCATCCTACACCACGACCACGACAGCACCAAAGCTTACAGCTCCCTATACACGTCAAATGCCTCGTTGGCCTTGACCTCCATCTTCCGTGTGCGGTCGCTTGGCGTGATGCCCTCCTCGATTGGCGGCTCGAACTCATTGCTCCACGGACTCCGCCAGCTGTCGCCATCGCGGTTGTAGTCGCAGCACAAAAAGTCGCGCTTCGTTTTGGAGCATTCCTTGACGGCAAGGGGGATATCGACGGATTCGAGGAGGTCTTCTTCGAGCGATGGGTTCAGTGATATAATGCTGTCGACATTGCGCTTGACGTCTTTTGGGTTCAGCCGGCGGAGGAGGTCGCTGCGGGGAAATTAGCTGTGCAGCATTTGCGCTGGGCGGGAATGAGGCTCACAGAGCGCTGTCTATGGGGTCTGCCATGGTGTTGTGCTGGCTTGAGGCGGCGACTGGACAATAGGTGGGACTGTTTGGGTTGTCTTGGTGGTAGTCGACAGCAAGGCCGTGCCCCTCAATGTGCTCGGCCTCTGGCTGGCTGCGCGAGTCATGCACGGAAACCCCCATCTCGGCGCGTCTGACCTTTTGCTTCCTTTACCTCACCCCCACCAACCTTGTAATTGTCTCACTTCGTCAATTCCTGGGTGGTTTGTAATATGTTAGTTGCGTCGCTCTCTGTTGGTGGGGAGCTAGATAAATGCATATCAAACGCTCCTTCCCCCAAAGCCACACTTTCACTCGATTTATTCATTCACCTTTCACAGCAACACTACCTACATCCACACAGCCCTGATAGATAAAGTCCTCGGCCTTGGAGCCGACATGCGACGCCACTTTGCCAGCGGTGGCGCTGTGCCGAACCAATCCTTATCCTCGTCGCCTCGCAATGAGCACTAACATTTTTCCCTATTGCGGTTAACTGAGCGCGCAGTGCGTGAAACGTCCAGCATAGATATTATACCCGAAAACGATCAAAAACGACAGTGCTGTTGAAATACTTCAATTACTCAATGATTCCATCTTCGCCTCTGCTTTCTCTCTTGGGCTCCAGCCTACAACAACCAATCGTCATACCAGCCACGGGCCCAGCTCTAGGATCGCCATTCCTCCGAGCCTATCCTCTTGGCCTTGAAGCCTTTGATATTTCTTTGATTTCTCGATGAGCTCAATCATGCCTTGGTCGTCAGCCCTCCTGTGAGCGCCCTTAGCCTGACAGGCACCCTCGTAGGACAAGTCCCTCCCGTAACCACCCAGATCGTGAGTGCTTCCGTAAAAGCTGCAGCCGAAATAGGAGCATACGCCATGGGCAGGGTACGTAGCGAGCTATTACCCAAGAACGCAAATAAAGAGATATTCGCACCGCGTGGTTTGAGGGTCGACATAGTGGAGTTAGAAGTCGTGGCCAAAGTGGCAGGAATACCCATCTTAGACGCCGAGGGCAAAATTGCGAAAGAAACACCGCTTCTTGCTCCAGTGGGAGGTCTCGACACCCAGATGTCGGGACAGCAACGGAGATTGATGGCACTGGCGCATTGGACTGCCCCTGGAGTTGACCCTTAAACTCGACCAGAATGTAAAGCAAAACTTTTTTAATAAGATGAATACAGCCGCTTCAGAACGCCAGCGCTCGAAAGATGAGGCGAGCATCCTGAAGAAGCGGACAAAAGTACATGAAAATAGACATAAGAAGTTGAACAGGTTGCGCGGCGACTATGACAAGGATATGGAGAAATTTCGAAGAGAAAGTGTCAAATTGAGGGAGAAAGAAGCTAAGAAGCCTGAGAAAATAGACAAAGAGTTACAGAAATCGGAAGGCAAGCGTGGAAAGGTGCAGCAGGAGTACGAAGAGGAAGTGGAGCGTGTTCAGGGTGTTAAAAGTATTTCAGTCAAAAAGGTCAAGGAGGAAAAGGCCGCAAGGAAAATACCGTGGCTATTGATTCAGGGGCAGTCTACCTCTACATCAATATGCTGATAGGTCAAAATTTCATGGTGAGATGCATATATTCAGAACATACAGCATTACAGCTGCACATTCCTGGATCACTGTTAAGTTTGTTACAGCTCACTATCCCAAATAATTTTCATATCTACTTAGTCGTATCATTATTGGGCTCTTCTCTCATGACACTCAGCGGGAGGGTGGGACTGTCATGTTAAAATCACCTTTACTACTTCATCTCCATATCAGGTGCGCAAATTTTATACAAACGAAGTGCTTCATGGATGTTGATGCGCCGCTATGATTGGATCATCGGCCAGGCATTCAAGTGAAGTTGTGTTGTGAGCTTATCGGCCGCCATTTCAAGGCATTCTCCCGCACTCACCTTCACCTGTCATTCCTGCATCACGGCGCTGGTGTGGGCATCCACACACATATATCAACTGCCTGCCTCCACCTGGACTTCTCTTTACCCTCGTCACCCCAACCTTCCCGCTCGTCGCGCCCTTCTGCAATCTACACCACATCCATCAACCAACAGCATCATGTCTGATACCGCTGCTCCAGCTTCTGCCAGCACTGGCCCCGCATTCACTGAACGAGAGCTCTTGATGCTCGGCTGGGCCATGCAGTCGCTGAAGACCGGTCCTCCAGATGTGAGCATTCCATACCTCAACATAAGACTTTTTCCATTGCGGCTTACTGACTTATGTAGGTTGACTACGAGAAGCTCGCCAAGTTTGCTGGCATGTCTAACCCTCGCTCCGCTAGCAATGCCTGGGCCAAGATCAGAGCCAAGCTGAACACCGGTCCTCCAGCTGATGGCGCTGTCCCCATCACCCCCAAGAAGGCCGGCCGACCAAAGAAGGCCGCAACTACCGATGAGAATGGCGAACCTACCCCCACAAAGACTCCGCGCAAACGTGTCGCCAAAAAGCAAGACGTTGATGGCGATTCTTCTCCCAAGAAGAAGGGGCGTGGCAAGGCAGCTACCAAGGAAAACGGTGAGTAAATATTGATGTCTTCGTCAGAGCGTACATTACTGACTCACATAAGCCAAGGGCAAGGATGAGTCTGAAGAGTCTGACAGCAAAGATGCTCTCGCTTTGGCCGAGTCTGCTGAGGACGATACTCCGGAGGAGGTCTAGTCTAACACCATTGGTTTGTCCTCGCTACCAATCGCCCGTTGTGTCCACTGTTAACCACTATCACAGGCAAATTTCTGACATCGGCGCTACAAATTTCGTGTTTTGTGCCCACTTTTTACTACACCGAAATGTCAGACCTTGGTTTTTCTATGCTCTATGCTGGCGTTTTGTTTGCCTGTTTTGCTGGATGGCTGCTGGAGAAGTACTTTGCATCGTAGCGTCTGGCAAACAGAGCGCATGGAAAGCATTGGGAGATGCATAGAGAAGGCGTTCATTGAGTAACAATTGGCGACCTTTCATCGTCCAACGTAGTGGCCACGGAAGGTAGTGACCGTGAAGAATCAAATAACACTTCCTTTAACACAGCATTCTACATTCAACACCAATTTCTCACTCGCCTTAGTTCCAATAACCTTGACAGATCGGACCGGTAGTATAAAGGCTCTAATATACCCTAAGCATGGATTGTCCTATCCGGATATTACCCCAGACACTTGACCCTGCGTCTACTGCTTGGACCCCGCACAACCTAATATGGAAGCATAGTACACTCTGCGTACCACAGTTTCTGATTCAATGGCACGCGTGGTGCGTACATCATCTGATGTGAATTATCGATAGGCATCTCATAGGGCAACGTCCGAGCAAGGGATTGGGCACTACGGAAAAACAGGCTACGAGGATTATGCTCCCGATAGCATTTTTCTAACTCATGTACTTTAATATGTGTCCTTGATCGTAAGACCCACTCGAACACCGAGATGGCAAGAGACAATGGAGCGCAGACCAAGGTCTCAAAATCATTGCTGAGAACAAAGTCCAAGTCGAAATCTGCAACTGCAAGTCTTGAAGAGCATACTTAGGAGAATTACACTTACAATGGCTTTAGTCCGCGCTCAATATCGCTGCTTTCTTGCTCTTCATCATCGTGCCTCTTTCGCTTCCCATATACTGGTCGGACAATCTTCAGCAACGCCTTCAACCCATCCTCCAAGCGTATCTTCCGGAACAACTCCGAATATGGCTTCCTTCGCTGAAGCGGGATGGTGATGAGACAAATGATAATGTCAAGTTGAGCCCAGAAGACCTACTGAAGGCATGTGGAGTGCACCAGTATACCAGTGAAATCATCTCGCTAGACCCACTAGTCGTCTACATCAATAACTTCACCTCCTCCCTCGAAGCCGAAGAGCTCGTTAAAATTGGGTACTCCCACACTGACCATCCTCCGATATGAAGTTCTAACTAAGCATTTTTTCATAGCTCACCAGACTTTGCCTCATCCTTCATCTCACGCTCCCACGGACCCAACACCCTCGTCTCAGGCCGCACATCGCAATCCGCACCGCTCGATCTCGACCATCCGCTCGTATCCTGCATTATCTCACGCGCCCGCCGATTTATGGGCAGCATGCTTCTTCCTCACGAACCATTCAGCATCCCCCAGCTGGTGCGCTACTTCCCGTCTCAAAAGTACGACTTACACACAGACTTCTGGCCGGAGCACCAAGTCATGAATGACGGCAGTGGCCGTCTGTTCAACCGCGCAGCCTCCTTCTTCGTGTTTCTACGCGATAATTGCACGGACGGGTATACGTACTTCCCACGGGTGGAGCCAACGGGCACAAGTACCGAGAATCCCGCAAGCGATGAGGAGATTGAGAATTGGTATGGAGACAAGGTTGCGAGAGGGGCCATGGGCGAGGAAACGCAAGGCATCAAGTTCAAACCAATTCAAGGAAATGCGGTATTTTGGGTCAATTTGAATGAGAGGGGTGAGGGGGATAGGAGGTTGATTCATGCGGGGTTGCCGGTTGGTGAAGGCGAGAAGATTGGGCTGAATATTTGGCCAAGGAAATTTTACGGGAGTAGTAATGAGTTCAAGGAGACGCGAGAGAGGAAGGCGAGGAAGGGGTGGGGTGGGAAATGGAAGGAGTGAGCCACATGGTGGATGCTATGCATGTTGTGTAGGAGAGAATGGATGAAGGGAAAGACGGAAAAGATAGGTAGTGTAACAATGTCAATAGAATGATTCATTGACAAATAGCTGGGCTACTATGGAGGTACGTTAGCGATTCTGCGCATGGCGTCTGCTGATCGGAAACACGATGGCACCTTCTACTCTCATCATAGACGATGGTGCGAACGTACTCAATGTACGCAATAGCGGACCGCCACATATTACAGATCTGTGACCCACCGAGGCGATACTCATGTTGAGAGGTACGGCATGCAGAGCTGGAGGCTGACGAGGTGCATGCAGATGGAGTCGCGCCACTTCCGTCGCACCGCATTTTCTCTGCACGGCCCGCACACAAGCACCAAAATCCCTTCATTCTTCAACAATTAGAAGATAACACTGATACGCGGTCTTCGAAATCTGCGCTTACTACGCCAGAGTGCTATCTACACAGGAGGCGATCTAGGGAGCGCCGCAGATCAGGATGCAGATCTTCGTGCATAATCGCTGTGCAGATCCGCGGGACGGCGTCCAATGCAAAACTCGCCGCTACTGCTGCAGAAGGTCAATGTCCTATAATTCAGACTAATATAGAATACGATTGACGACCAACCGAAACCAGAGACCCAGATAGCACCTGCTACTGTTGGATTGGACTGCATTGGAACAATATCGCGTCCATTCTTCGTTGTCACTTGTCGTTGCGTAAGACTCTGACTGGAATTGACAGGACCATGAGTATGCAGATGCTTCTATTCATTATTTTGCAAATCGTGAGCTCAGCCGGTGGTATCGCCTGACCATTCGGCAAATACATCGGAAGTTTCAACTAAACGCATCTCATCTTGCGCCTGTCTTCCCCACAAGGCCGAGCAATCTACAATACTCAATACTCACTACTGATGCAGAAAGGTTACCACCTGTTCCTGGTAAGAATCATGGATACACGTGTTTATTGACACCATACATCACACTGGCGACATGTCCCGGGGCCCAAATGGCACTCATACCGAGCACATCACCGTCGTTAAGGTGCCTCGATAGGGCAAGCGGTCGTATTACCGGCTTCCAATATATGGAGGTCCGGCTATCCATAAGCTGCCGAAGACCTAATCGGCAGCTAGAAAATGTTGGAAAGCTGCGGCTTACACCACGATGCGTTTAACAGTGAACAATCAGTCGACGGACATTATTTGGCCGAGGCTTAGATGACTGCCATCAATGTAAGCCAGCACGAATATCACACTCGTGTACCGCCACGCATAGGCATATACTACGCGCGTTAAGGCCATCTATTGACTGGGTATAGTTGGTCCTTCACTTTGGCCGCGAACTGCGGTCCCGAAAACCAATCTTGCAAAGGCTACCGCACTAGTCTGAGGAGCGAAGATCATCCTTAGGAGCGGAAGCGTTCTCTACCAAACCGCTAAAGGATCCGTAAACGGCTAACGGCTGATCCACTGTCGGCAGCAGGCCAGGTGAGAACGAGGGTTTTACGGATCGACATATGGCCCCTATGCCTGCAACAAGTCTTGAGCTAGACGAACCATTGAACAACCCCGGATCTGTTTCCTTTGCCAGAGGTCTTTGAAATCAAAAGCATCAACAACTGAAAAATGAATCCACTGAGGCTAATTCTACTTTTCGGAAGTATTCACTATGCTCTAGGCGGTCGGCATCGCAATGCTGCCAGAGGCACTATCAACCTGATCCCGAGCGTTTCACCGACTCGATCTAT
Source organism: Ophiosphaerella herpotricha (assembly GCA_028458525.1). Taxonomy (NCBI): domain Eukaryota; kingdom Fungi; phylum Ascomycota; class Dothideomycetes; order Pleosporales; family Phaeosphaeriaceae; genus Ophiosphaerella; species Ophiosphaerella herpotricha. Next base: position 203,747 of record JALNQK010000042.1, read on the forward strand.
GCCACCATCAGCGACTTTGAATCAACAACAACATTCCAAGCATGTCAATGATTTTTACAAACTTTACGGGTGGCTCAAGCCCGATGAGACTGTGCCGGACGCAGATCTGCCTAAAGCCATACGCAAAATACAGAAAGTCTTGGAAGAGCCAGTAACTGGAGTGTTTAGCGACAAGATGATGGACATAATGACTAAACCGCGGTGTGGAACAGAGCAGCCTTATAATGAGACTGCGGCAAAGCTGCCTCCTGGAATACATAAACGATACGTTCTTTGGGGTTCAAAGTGGGCCAAATCAACACTCACCTGGCGTTTTGTCAGCTACTCGACTGACTTGCCTGCAGCGCAGCAACAGTCTACCCTCAGGTGTGTATTTACATATCAATATTCCTTCTCAGATTTCCTAGCGAGTGTACTGTGCCTCTTCAGTTGACTTCATTCGTCCTTGATAATGCGAACGAACACTGACGATGAAGTAGCGCCGCATTTTCTTCTTGGTCAAATTACATACCTCTCACCTTTCAACAAGTTGGCTCCAACGCAAGAGCAGACATACATATTCTTTTCAGACCTTTTGGCCGCGACGACACTCGCTATGGCTACACGTCCATGGTTTCTGAGGGCACAGTCTTCACATCAGGCGCTATTAACGTCACGCTCAACGATGATTACGTATGGACAGACGACCGTCTGTTTGGTTACACAGCCTTGCATGAAATCGGGCACGCACTTGGTCTCAGTCACAGCGCAGTCGAGACAGCGGTCATGTTCGCCTACTTTGGGGGTTACATTCGCCCGCTGCATGCAGACGATAAGATGGGTGTGCACAATATTTATGGCTGGAAGAGTCCGAAATGGAGTGTGGTTGACTCAAACCCAGCAACTAGAGATTTGTTACAGGTTACAACAAACGAAACAGCTACAGGCAACGACGGTCTATATCAAATGCGTTCCAACGGCCAGATCATGCGTTACATCAACGGCGGTTGGACAACCGCAGATAATAACCCTGAAACCGTTCAAATCACTGGTGCCGGTGGCAGACTCTACCAACGCCACTCAGACGGCAGCACCTTTCTCTGGACCGGCAACGGTCAGAGCTGGGCCTTCATTGGCGCAGCGTCGGATAATGTTATTGACATAGTCGCGGCTGCCGATCAACTATACTCACGCCGCAAAGATGGGTGGGTAGCACGATGGTCTGGCTCAGGTTCGACATGGGTCAGCGTGATCCAGCCCACGGCCTCGATATCCAAACAAATCGCCATCACAGACGACAAAGTGCTCTGGAACCTGCTCACTACAGGCGATCTTGTCCGCTCTCTATGGCCACATGACAGTGGGAGCTGGGAAATTGTCGACTCAAACACAGCTAACATTGCGATTGCGGTCGGCGGCACGGACTTTTACAAGCTTCAGAGCGATGGCAAGGTTGTGTTTCTCAATATGAAGGAGTACTATTGGCAAGTTCTTGAGAATTCAGGGAGTGTGGCAATTCATGCTGTGGGGGATCAGCTGTACAGTAAGCATGAGGACGGGTCGGTGTGGCGATATACGGGGACGCAGTGGGTGTGGGAGCAGTTGGACAATCGGAGTGATGTGGTTGATATGGTGGGGGATCGCAATGGAAACGTTTGGGAGTTGCTGAGCAACGGCAGTGTTTTGCGGCTGGTTTCATAGATTAAATATATCTGGTTGGTCGTATAAAGCGGTGTTGGTAGGGTGTGAGGTGTGAAGGTGAAGGCGAAGGCGTCGACTTGGCTGGTGACTGTTGGGGAACCGGGGTCGCATGCGCACGGGCCGACTAATAGCTGGACAACGCGACTGCGACTGCGACAAGCCTCTCCCAAGCATATCACCAACCCACGATCCCCACACACATCCACATCCTCCGCCCCGGGACCCCGTCGCCCATCATGGCGCCGCCCCTCGAGATCGCCGCCGCAGCGGACGAAGCCTCGACGGGCGACACTTTCCAACTACTGAAGCAGCAGCTCGAGCTCGACATCAGCTTCTCGCCCCAGCGAATTGTGGGCAAAACCACGCTCGACATCCTGCCCGAGAAGGCGCAGCTGCGCGAAATCATGCTCAACGCCCGCCAGCTGAAGCCAACGCGCATCCTGATCGAAGGCCACAGGGCGAGCTTCACCTACTCGAACCTGCACCAGCGCATGACTCTCTATCCCGGAGCCGACATAGGCCAGTACCATTTCCCAAAGGAGCGCATCCAGCGTCACGTGAACGAAAACGAAGACGAGCTGCTCGTGTACATGCCCGAGAAGGTCAGGATCCGCGAGGTGAAGCCTGAGGAGGCTGGCCAGCCCGTGGATGCCCAGGGCACCTTCTACGCCCCGCTCAAGCTGGAGATTGAGTTTGTCCTCGACGAGTTCAGAGATGCGCTGCATTTTGCTGGTGTCGAGGATGGAGATTCGCGGTTCCCACATGCCTACACACGCAACTCGCCCTTCCCCGGCACTTCGTCTTGTCTGTTTCCCTGCATAGACGATGGCGAGACTAGGTGTCCTTTTGATCTAGCTATTCGGTATCCGCGGACCATGGGAGATGCGCTCACTAGGAGACCAACCACGAGTTCCCAGGCGCAAGCACTTGCAACAGCAGACAAGACAGACAGTGTTATGACCGATGTGGATGACGATGTACCCCATCTTTCTGAGGAAGAGAGGACCATGGAGATGAATGTCATCTGCTCTGGCATCCTCACAGACGACGTAAGCACCTCCTGGCCACTGTGTGTGCTGTGCTAATCAACCTAGATCGTTGACCCAACAGATGCCTCTCGAAAAACCGCCAGCTTCACCTGCGAGTCACTTGTGCTTCCGCAGCACATCGGCTTCGTCGTCGGACCCTTCCAGCATGTCGATCTCTCCGACTACCGCGATCTCGCCGATGAGGAGCGTCTTGCACAAAGCGCAATCAAGGTGCATGCCTTCTGCCTGCCTGGTAGAGAAGACGAGGTCCGCAACAGCGCCATGATACTTGCTCGTGCGCTTGATAGTTTCACCGAGCGTTTTCAGAGTTACGCGTTTGGGAACGCGTACAAACTCGCCTTCGTCGACGATCTTGACTGCGACGCGACACACACGGCTTCCTTTTCGATATGTAGCTCTCGATTATTGTTCCCAGAGACGGTATGGGAGCCTCTTGAGCACACTACTAGAGTCCTCGTACACGCAGTGGCCAGCCAATGGATTGGAGTCGATGTCATTGCAAGAGATATCTGGGATTATTGGGTCATTGTTGGTGCTTCTTGGTTCATGGCTGAGCTTTATCTACGCGAGCTCTTTGGCCGAAACGACTGGCGATTCAGGCAGAAGCTGATGGTCGACAAAGTCATTCAAATGGACCGAAAACGACCATCGCTCCAACGACTTGGCCAATACTTGCAGCTGGATCATGCCGAACAAGAGTTCATGGAACTAAAGTCGCTAATGGTGCTTTCCATTCTCCATAATCGCCTTGTCAAACAGAGCGGAAAGAATGGCGTCGATCGATGCCTGTACCGACTACTATTCAATGCTCGACAGGGAAAATACGACAACGGTGCAATTACGACAGACGATTTCCTTGACATTTGCGAGAAAGTGGGACATCAAAAGCTTGATTCATTCTTCGGCCAATGGGTCATTGGATCAGGGTGCCCGCACTTTGAATGCTTCCCATCATTCAACAAGAAGAAGCAAGTGGTCCAACTGCTAATCCGGCAGATGCAGGCGGACTCAACAGTTACAACAATCGAAAATGCTATCTCCTCAGATGACTTCATGCGAGAGTCCAAAGAGGCAGCACATGGTTTTCTTCCAGGTAACGAATACCCTACTTTTGTCGGTCCTATGACAATTCGCATTCACGAAGCGGACGGGACTCCTTACGAACACATTGTTGATATCAACTCTTCCAACGTCAAAGTCGAGATTCCCTACAACACAAAATACAAAAGGCTGAAGAGGAATCGTTTGAACAAAGAGCGTATGGCCGCCGCGGCTGGTTTGGAAGCCGCAGGTGAATCTCAAGAGGATGTTACTTTTTATATGCTAGGGGATGTCTTTGGAACGCCGCAAGAGCAGGAAGAATGGCGATTGAGTGACTGGCCAGCCGAAGACGAGGCCAAGATGGAACAAGAAGCCTACGAATGGATCCGAATCGACGCCGACTTCGAATGGATATGCCGAGCGCATATAAATGACATGCCTTCTTACATGTATGTCTCACAACTACAGCAAGATAAGGATGTTGTTGCACAATACGAATCGATCCAATTTTTGGCAAGCAAGGAGGGCCACAAGTTGATTTCGACATTTCTGGTCAAAACCCTTATGGATAGTCGATACTTCCATGGCATAAGGACTTATGCTGCTGAGGTCATGGCCCTGAGCGCCTTGAAACGAACAGAGTGGACAGGCCTTTTCCACCTAAAGAAGGCATTCCGGGAATTATTCTGTATACCTGGGTCGCCTATGACACGATCAAACGATTTCTCGGATCGCAGTTTGTATCTTATACAATGCGCCATACCAAAAGCAATTGCCAAGATCAAGGGCGAGGATGGCAGAGCTCCCCTAGAAGCCAAGCGCTTCTTGCTCGATATCATCCGATATAATGACAATCGCGGTAATGAATACAGTGACGATTACTACATTTCGACACTTATGCATTGTCTTGCGGATTGTCTTACGATCAATAAATCCGGTGACATGGCTCTCGACATAGACGGCGAGAACGACGAATTCGATTTCACGAAGAAGGCTATTGAGGAGCTTACCCGCCATCAACGTCTCGATGAGTGGATTCCTACATACCAAAATATATACACGACAACTGCACTTGATTGTGCTCGCAAGCTTATTTTAAACCATGTCACGCCATTCAAACCATCAGAATTTTTACAGTACGCTCAGCTTGGCAATGCAGACAATGTAAGGTTAAAGGCCTGGGACTGTCTTATCCGCCTGGGTACATTCCGCAAAGACTCTGTATTGAAGTTCTTGCTTCACGAGATCGGATCAGACCCATCACCATATTTCCGAAAACAACTGCTGCGCATCTTTAGTTTTGCGGTTGGTCAAGTAGCTACTGGCAATGTCTACACTCCAGAAAAGGTAACAGATAGTTCAGCCGGAGGTCTCGTGGTCGAGAATGAAGGCGACAGCTCAGATCGTGCTATGCAACTTGCTCGTCAGAACTTGAATGGTGCTCAGAGGGGCCTCAAGAGCGATCTGCAGAACAACCAGACACTACGCGTCGCGCTCGAGGAAGCACTGAAGTCTACCACAATGTCTATCAGTGATATGCTGGAACTCCTGGACTTTTGCCACATGGTCTTCGACCACCTGAAACTAAACAAACTGGTCGTCATGTTGCACAAACCACGTTACTGGAAGGTAGAGCATCTTGGACAGGGAAGGTTACGCTTCTCGCAGACTGGACCGTTCCGAGAGAAAGCAGTGCGGCCTCTGCCCCCGCCTGCCCAATCAGCACCCCCTCTAGCAGCGCGAGTGACACCAATTCCAGTCCCACCGCTACCTACCGCCGCGCCAAAAAAGCTATCACTGAAGATTGGCGGATTGAGCAAACTCAAAACTGCCGTGTCGCCTCCACAATCTGCCGTTGCGCCCAAATCAAGACAAGCATCAGTAGTTTTCTCGCCAAACGTTGTCACTTCACCCCATAATATATCAGAGCCAAGCCGAGCGTCCCCAGCACCAACTCCAGTTGTTGTCAAGCAGAAATCACAGCCACCAACACCACATGTCTCGCCACCACCAACAGTAGCACCACCATCCAAGACCGCAACACCAACCCCAGTCGTGCGGACACCAGTTCCCCCTCCCGTTCCGCCTATTGCTCCGCCTATTGCTCCGCCTATTGCTCCGCCTACTGCTCCGCCTACTGCTCCGCCTACCGCTCCACCAGCCGCCCCACCAGCTATGGCTCGTTCTGTCCCAGCTCCTGTCAATGTCCCAGCCGGAAAATCCACACCACCAGCCATCCAGTCTCCCATTCCTCTCCCCACAACTACCACGAAGCTCAAAATCAAGACAAAACTCGGCCCAGCCTCGGCCTCTTCACTGCGATCATCTGCCGCCCCCTCACCTCGTCCCAGCTCCACACCCATACCTACGATCAAAACACCAGCCTCAACAGCCGCGCCGCCAAAGCAAAGATCCAAGAAGAGCAAGATGATCAAGCTGAAACTTTCACCAGCGCTACTTTCAAGCTTCCCTAGGGACTCAAGTAAGAAGAGAAAACTAGGTGTCAACGAAAGCGACTGGCCAAACAAACGACAAAGCCTAGAACCAAGCGGCCTCCTAAACACCAGCAACGGAAAGAAAGGCCTAGTAACAGTCGAAAAATTGCCCGGCGATAGACCAAAATTAATCCTCAAAATGAAAATCTGCAAGGAGAAACTACGAACGCTTCCCGCCACGTAAACGTAATTCACCACAAAATACAGGGAATATTATTAGTCCATATTGCACCATTTGTACAAGAAGAGGATACGGCGTTGCATTTTTTTCAGGGCGTTTTGGGAACTCTGGATGAAATCGGAATCTTCATGTATGGATTCAAGGGATGGATGGATGCGGATCAGCTAGCATTTAGCGAAGGCGTTTTTTTATTTTTACGTTACGGGGTCAGAGAATATACCCTTTTTTGCGGGACTGGCTAATTGGTTGGGCTGGTAGGATGAATTGAACCGAATCAAACTGAATCGAACTGAAGTGTTTATTCATGCGGTGACTGGACTTGATGTTATTTTTGGGGGTTGATCATAGTTGGGGTAGGGTATCGGTGCAGCTCTTCTACACATGGATTGATTGCAAAGAAGGGACTACAAAAGCCCCTACAACAGATCATTCTGGGTAACGACGTTTAGAGTTCAAAGAGACCCCGCACTAACTAACCATGGTCGTGCCATCCATGACAGAAATTGTGGGCCGTGGGTTGCGCAGACTTGACGCCAGTATACTCAACGTTTGCATGCGTCAACTGCAACCAAGGCACGAGGAATTCCGGTGCGGCTAGTCTAGTTTGACGACTATGTAAGATCGAGGCCCAAAGCTGACAAAAGAAAAGTGTCTAGGATATAATCGTGTTGCATGGATCGGTCGGTTCCAGGTATCAGAATAAGGTGCAGCCGTGCGGTTCTACGTATGCAAAGGGGGGAGATCAGAACCACAATTACTCCACGGTAGAACACTCTCCATCAAGGCCCGGGTATGGAGGCCCCGGCGACACCGTGATGCCGAAGGCATGTGCGGAGCCGTCGGAGCGCCTTTGTTTGTGTGACGGTACCAATCATGCGTCTGTTGAGTTTAGGATCGTACGAAAAGAGACAAAGAAAAATTAGCATCCCTGAATTACTGTTACTATGGCTACTTCTTCACTCCGTCGATCGCAACACATTGTTCAATTTTTGATTTTGATTTATTCACGGGGGAAGCTCAAATTAGGGCATAACTTGAACTTGCAATGGATTATTATGATATACCTGCAGAATGGATACCTTCGTCGAACTTCGCGGGCCGACCTGCAGGCGAGATCAGCGACAGTGCCGATGCCAGTATTGTCAATAGGGACTGGACATTTTATATCAATCCTGAACTATCCTCCTCCTCGTCCAGTATTGGGGACACCCCGGCTCCAAGACATAAGGAGTCAACTGAGTCATCCACGCCAACGCCAACTCAGCGTAGCCCACGAAAGCCCACGGTCACTGTAACGCTGCCAACCGGCGTTGTGCAACAATCACTCTCGAGGAGCTTAAGCGATGGTGCAAAGACTACGAAGCACCATGGAACGTTGGTCAGGGCGGCAACGACACCTATACAAGCACCCCGGTTACTTGGCTATGTTCCACAACCACCGAGACGTGCTGTCAGCGAAAGACTAGGACAATCAAAGACTTTTGAAAGAAGAACCCCGTGCCAATATAGTGTTGGAATAAAACCATTCGAAGCCAAAAAACTTCGATCCAAAGAGCTACCACGCTCAAAAGGAACGCATGTACAGCGCCCATTATTTCAAGAACAATGTCAGCAGAGTCAATATGCACATTCCTCACGCTCATTGTCCCGGAAGACACGAGCTCAGAAAGCCCTGGATAGCAAAGATCTTGGAAGACTGAACACAAATATCAACCATCCTGAACCACTAAGACCTTCTTCCATGATGATAACTCCCAGGGCTCTGTATGGTCTGCCAGAGGAACCATCTCCAGGGGAGGGTCCCTCAAGCTCTCATGCAATGGGTGCACGAAAATCCGTCATGCCAAGTGGCTTAGTGAAGGCTACGCCGTCCTACCGCCACCCAGCCGTGACACATCGGTCAACTCCACTTCCCGACGTGGGAGCCGGGAAAGCAAACTGGTTGCAACAAAAGCGCATGTACCAGCCGGGCGCAATTTGCCTTGAAAAGCATCACGCGGAGCCTCGCAGGGATTCCGTTGCCACCCTGGACCCGTTTGACAAAGCAACCGAACCTCGGAAAAAGCGTTTTTCTGACACCATTGTTCTTGACAGCATAACAATGTTCTTCGAGGAGCTGGGCGTGGTTGAGTATGCAAGTGAGCAATGCCTCGATAGGTTTTGGGATGGCGCAAACCGGAAACAGTGCCACGTTGCAAGCTCGACAGAATCCATCACGAGCGTAGAAGAAGGGCCAATGACCGGGCGTCTGACAGACAGGCCGCTGAGTGTGCGCAGTCCTCATGGCTCAAGATTCTCGTTCTCCTCGGCCTCGTCTACTGCGTCGCAGCCGCGCGGTGGTGCACCGATGCGCGATAAGCTCAGAAGGCTCCTGTCGCCGCCGTTTGCCGGCCCGGCCTTTCTGAAGACACGCGGGGAAATGTAAAATATTGAAATAACTAGAGAATAAAGCTTTACACCGCGGAGACTTGGAGCAAGGATTGAACATGGAGCGGCTATTGGTGATGTTCAAAAGCGTAATCATGACTCGGCGCAGCCCAAAGGAGCAGTGCGTGATGCCCATCCAATGGACGGGCACAAGGATGACCAGCCTGCCTAGACCATGCGACGCGCGACGTGCTCAGTGAACAAGGGCGTCCAAAAACGATCCGGTCAGCGCCTGCCGGCGAAGAGCGCTGGTTGGGACATGACGACGCTCAGGCTGTTCTTGGGCGGCGCCGGAGACGTTGGCAGCGGCAGCAGAGGCCAGGAGCGAGAGGACGCAGGCGCGGTGTTGTCCCTGGGGAAGCGATAGGATCAAGCTTGGTGTGGTGCACGCCAGGGTCGGGCCCTTCCTGGCCCCGACAAAAGCGAGGCGGCGAATCACGCCCCCGCCCACCCCCCGCCACCCAATCGCCCACCAGCCGAGACTTTCGGATCGCCATTCTTGTTGCCCTTGGAGTGCTTGGCCTAGTCCCCGTCCACCGCCCAGCGGGCCGCTTTTGTCGCCAGTCCTTCTGACACGAGCCAGCGCATCGCACACGCAGCCCACGCTGGCAGACGTGCTAAAAGCCCACCATCCCCCCCGACCCCCATCTTCACTTATTGATCGCCTTGCTATTCCACACTCCCCCATTCGCCTTCTGCCGCCTCTATTCTCCTGGCCTTCATCCGCTGCTCTACAGTAAGAGATGTTCATCCCCGCGCCGCTCCCTGACCGCTGGTGCTGATCGTCTTCTAGCCCGCTTTTTACCCCAACATCTACCGCAGACTCTGCGCCATACCATGGCTTCGACTGTTCTCAGCAGAAGCAATCCTGTGTTACAAAAAATCGGGCAGGCCAGGCAAGACTTCCTCAGCAGCCATGCACACCTCCCAAAGGAGCAGCAAGAACGGCTCTGGAAGCAAGCCTGCGATTTCGGCGCCCCGCTCCCTTCGCTAGCCCAGCAAACCCCACGATCGATGCTCGCCGCCTCCAACATGACGCAATTTCCAGTATGGCTGCTTCTTTGGTATACACTGCCCTCATCTGACGCTTTCTAGACAATGGGCCACGGGTCCATGGACCGAACCCTCTCCGCCCCCACCATGGCGCGCTCGACGTCTACTACCCACTACACAGACGCCCTGCAGCGATCAACATCGTCCATGCCCGCCTGGCAGCCCATGTCTCAGGAGCCCATCAGTGACTATGCACTCTACTCAAACATCCCGATGCAAAGGCAACAAGCCCTCCCATCCATCACAGAGAGTGCAGCATACTGCAACAGCATGACTGAGTGGAATGTCAATGACTACCTCGAAAACCTTGTCGAGTCAAGCCCATCCTCCCTCAACCCTTCCCTTTCTCTGCCCCCACAACAACTGCCTGTTCAACTGACACACAACCTGCAGTGGAATCCGTCTTCGGACGGGTCCACACCACCCAGCACCCCGTCGACTGCTCTGATGACTCCAGTTACTCAATCAAGTAACGCAATGAGTCGCCAAAGCAGTTACAACTCTCCTTTCTTTGATGTCACTCCAATGTTTCGCGTTCATTCTGATTCTTCCTGCTTGCCTATCCTTTCAGAGGATGGCGATATTTCTTTTCCTTTCAATGTCGAGTTGAAAACCATCAGCCATTCCGTTGATAGTTCTCTGTTTCCAACTTTCACTGCTTCTGCCAGTGAAAATTTCTTTTCCCCTGCCCAGTCCGTTCCTGCAAGTGCGCAAGCACTTGTTTTTCCACCAAACGACATGCCGGACCTGGCGGAGGATATGCGGAGGTCGGCTTCAACAACATCCAGCGAGAGCAGTGGGAGCGATGCTTCGGCGCCGAACTCGGTCTGCTCTCGCCAGTCGCGACGCGAGCGTGAAATCAATGCGCAAGCAGCGGCTCGCAAGATTGCCCCGAAGGCAGTCGAAAACAATGATGAGACTGAGTCCTCGCCGTCAAATGCTCAAATGGCAGAGATAACGTCTGAGGACGGTTCGTCCAAAACTGTTGGTATCATCACTAAAACACCTTACGTGCGCCCTCAGCACCCCAAGATTATGTGCAATCAATGCAACGAGAGGCCTGAAGGCTTCCGCGGCACACATGAACTTGATCGCCATGTTGCTCGCGCTCATGCCCCAAAGAGGAAAGGTTTCATCTGCATCGACAATTCAGATGGCAAAAAATTTCTTGCCACCTGCAAGCACTGTCGTAACAAGAAGGTATATGGTGCCTACTACAATGCTGCCGCTCATCTTAGACGTGCTCACTTCCATCCTCGTAAGAGAGGAAGGAAGGGAAAAAATGATGAAAAGCGTGGCGGCATTGGTGGTGGTGATGATCCTCCGATGGACTTCCTTAAGATGTATTGGATCAAAGAGGTGGAAGTTGACAACAATCCCTCATCACCCGTCAGCGTGTCCGACAACGCCATTGAAGTTGTTGAAAATTCATATGACGCAACATTCGACATGGGCGCTTCTGCCTCATACCCATCTCAGCCAGCTATGCACTCATCTGCGAATGCCCACGTTCAATTAGACCAAGGCCAGTACTTAGACTATGGTCTGAATATGAGTGCAAGTGAGCCTATAGTGTTCGATCCAGCCAACTTCTCCGCCTACAACGCCAACGACATCCGTAATTTTCAGTTTGATGCATATATGGATTCCTAAAGACATATATGCCTTTTTTTTCCTTTTTCTTTTTCTTTTTCTTTTTCTTCTTCTTCTTCTTCTTCTTACCATGTACATAATGCTGGGCTTCTTGTTCCGATGTATTGACCACTAGCCTCTGGAAAGAGGGTGAGGTAGGCCTGCATCACTTTTTTCTCATGTCTAACGTCTTTCTTCAACTTTTATTCCTTTTAGTAGCTTAGTGCGAGCCTTTTCTCGTACATGATTTGGCGCTTTTCCCACGCACTGTCACTTGACAGTCGCCTTTCTATGATGTCTTTTTCTGTGGGTGTCGCTCTCAGTGTTGCATGAATCGTCATGTCCTTTGGTCGTAGTCAAGTCTAATGAATATCAATAATCAAGCTTGCTTCTCCGCGCATATATAATTGTAGCCAGCCCCGTAAGAGGTAGATTCGCAGCCGCTGTAGAAGAACGTCTTCACTTGATTGGGTTGCAGAGCATCGCAAGCCCCAATTTCCGTTCTTCTTTGACTGAATGCCCACAATGTTTCTTGCTCAATCGGAGCCTATCTTTGAAGGTATACGAACAATGCGTTTTTTATCTAGTTTCTGTATGCGTCACAGCCCTCAACACAATGCTCTCAATCGCATCCAAACGCTATATCGGTCGCCTTTCCCGTATAGTGTGGATATGCAAAACAAAACTCACTCATTCCTCTGACACACCCTGAATAACGCAGCGCATAATACAAGTAGATTGAGTTTGAAAGCCAAGTCATTTCAACATAACGTCGAAATGTCTGGCATCACAACATCTGGTATCCGTATAACTGGGAACAATAGTTTTATGTTTACTCCGGTAGGATACATGAAAACAGAGAAGAAACTAACTAGGCGGCCTCAACGATACGAACCTGTCTATAAACGCGAAAAGGCCGGCACCAAGTACGACGTACGCAACACGTACCCACCAGAACACATCCTCCGATGTCCCGACCCACAGCCTCACAAAAAAACGCCAGTAAGCCCGAAAAGAGATCCCAGCAAGGGATTCATCCCAGACACCGTCAACGACACCAACAGCAACTTTAAACTTAAATATCCCGCCAACCACACCAACCAAGAAGCAGATATCCACGCCACCTGCAAAAACAACAACAACGAAGACGCGCCAGCCTACACACTCGACTCGTACCTCCCAAAGGGTTTTCTCAGAGAGCATGTCCCAAAGTACATGACTGGCGAGCAAGTCGCGAGATTGCGCGTTCACGCCACATCTGCCAGTCTCCTCGCCGCACTGGGCTTGTTTTTCTATTCCCCATCGCTGCTAAACCTTCTTGTGGTATTGGTAGCTTTGTATGTATGGCTTTCCTAGCCTAGACGAGGGCATTTTGCTGTCGTTTGGCATGTATTGGTGGTGCCTTCCTAGTGGGTTTTCTATTCTTTGTCGTATTTTTTGGTCAAAGTCCCCAGGAACTGGGCTGGGGTGGGTTTGGGTTTTGCTTCTTTGCCTTGGTGGCGATTAGCTTGTTTTACTGATTATATTGGGGGAGGTTGGATTAGATGCGATACGGTAGGTGGTCAGTCGGTCATAAAGGGTTGAAGTTATTGGAATTGAACTCCAAGGTGAAAAAAAAAAAAAAAAAAAATGTAATTTAGTATTATCTCAAATTAACGCTTCTCTTTGAGTTATATCAACTGCTTGGATTGTAGAGTAGTTGAGATGGACTAATAGGTTTTAGTTCGGGAAGTAAAAGACTGTGCTATCTTATTGATACGTTGCACCGCCAACTCGGGCTTGGGATAGTGGCTTCGAGTGCGGCTATTGCGAACCCATTGGCCTTCGGCCATCTAATCCACGATTTAGGTGTGGACATAGACCATGTTTCGTGAGAATTCTCTTGGTAAAAACTTGATGCGCTTGAAACCTATGGGAAGTCCTGCGACGTGTCAACTGCGTGACCAATGCGGGCTGCTTCTTTTATATCACTACTGATTTTTCCCTCATCCCAGCCCACAGTAACTAAGGAGTTTAATAGACATTCAAACAGAGCAAATTATATTGCATACCAGAGAATCTCTTCATTTTCGAACCCTGGGCTCTGCGTACATAGGATCTTGCAGCCTGAGCAACCTAGGTTGCTCGAACTAGTATCTGAAAAGAGGGCACTCGTGACGATCTGGCTCCCAGGTTGGAAGCAATCAGTGAAGGATCGGGAAATCTAGTATACTTCTTTGTCTGTAGGTCCTGTAAGGTATATTGTCTCCGCACAATTCTGCTCAAGCCCGGATCATTAGCAAAACGTGAAGCAATATTATCAAAACTTGCCTCCCATGGCTCGATAGTCTCGAGTGATATGCGCATTGGTCTACAAGGGGCATCATCAAGTTCGGCGGGCAGTTGACTCCAAGGATTCAGAGTTTGGGGACCTTTGTTCTTTGACCGATTAAATCTTTTCAATATATCAATGCAAATTCCCTTATTTTCGCGCTGTTAATGTAGCTTCATGGAATGTAGGTGAAGATTACCATATAAAGTCTCTCCTACTAGCAAGATTGAAACCTGGAGAAAGTTTAGTAATTCTAATTTTTAATAAGCACAGACGCTGAGTACGCTGAACACTTTTCACTGCGTGGAGAATAGCTGATCCCATACATCTTCCTTCTTTGGGCGAACAGCCCGGCCATACAGACGTGCTGATAGTACTGAATTTGTGTGTGGGGTCTGGTCAATGGGTGCATTTGTGGCGTCGATCTACTCTTTAATAATACCGTCATCACAAAGCTCTGACTTGCTGTTACACGTCAAAATATGTTCCAATGGGAAATGGTGCGGATGGACTGGTCGACAGCATGATTGAAATCGAGATGGTATGACCGCCGGTTGGAAATTATCCGCAGACGAAATTTTATTGTTTCTTTAGTATGGCCTAGGGTAATGGCGTGAAGATAGTGGTATCTGTTCTTCAGATTGTTTCCCTACTCATTCACATAGTTCCAAAGTCAACTCACCAACTATCCCGACCCTGTATTCGGATAATTATTCTTATCTACTGGATTTGCTGGTCCACCAGTCTGTCCCGCAGCGCCTCCGGCTTCAAAATTGTCAGCCTTTTGTTGTTTGATGGCTTCTCGTGCCTCTGCCTGCTCAGCTTTCTTTCTGCTCAGCGTGTTAGCTCCTCCCCTCGAGACTATCGCTCTGCTGTTGATGCAGGAAACCATCATGAAGTATATTTACCTATCCAAGTCTGAAGCTAGATCTGGCTGAGCGCCACCACCGCCCTGCCCCTTTCCGCCCTTCGCTACCGCAGCGGCAATGTCTCCCTCTCCAGGCGCAGCCATCTGCTCGCCATCAAGCTCTTTATGTCTGCCCACATCTTCTTTCGTCAAGCCTTTTGATTCCTCTCCTGGTGGGGCACCACGTACGCCACCTCCAGGCGCTTTTGCATTACTTAGACCCCGAGCACTGCTTGCTTGTTTAGTGGGAATGCGCTGGTCGACACTGGCACTGTTGTCTGAAGCATTGAATGAAGCCTCTTTTTGCTCTAATGGATTCTGACTAGCAGGATTACCAGGTGTTGTATACGCTTGATTGAGGGTTGGTTGTGAAGGTCCCTTGGGGTCGAGGCCAGACATGATGGATGGGGGTTGTTGGTGGAGTACTTGAGCCGTAGGACTGGGATCCAAGAGTGTGGTTGCTTAGATATGGTAATGTGAATAGTATTGCAATCGACTTGGAATCTTGGGAATACGTAATTCGAGAAAGAATGATGTTCGGTTTGCGCGAATGTAGTTATCGCGCGCACTTTTTAGTATGTGACATTTCGATTCTATGACGTAGGCGGGGAAGCATCACTGACTTATCCCCCACCATTTCCGCTTCAGGTAATACTTAATTATAAGCCAAAAGTGTAATCCTAATACTCTGAGTGCGGGCTGTTCACGCTGCGTATGACACCCATGAATAGGCAAAGCGAAAGATAGAATTATTGTCCCAAGGTCATAGCTATGAGGATGTTGTGATTAGACTCATCTTTTCGGTCTCGTTATCTATCTTTACTTCTTAGGCATTCTTCGGTGAAATTAGATGATTTCACAAACGTCTAAACAATTTACCAAAGCATGTATAGTATAGCCAGTACAAAGCTACCCTTTCTTGTCACTTACATGGAGGTAGTTATAAAAATGAAGTGATGGAGGGAAGGGGACAGATGATAGCAAGGAAGAAAGAGTTTGATAGTGGTTCATGCTCGAAACTTGAAGGCATTGATGTTACCTATCTCCTGATTCCCTCTGCACCTACCCTAGCACTATTAATGAGGACCGGGGCGAGATCCTTTCTAATTGAACAATGATATGCTGTCAAGTTCTTTACATAGCACGATATATTGGTGAAATTGTCACCATTTTACTGCATTAACCAGGGTTTACATAGTTTTGACTGATCAGACTACGATTGAGAGTCAACGAGTATTGGAGTTCTTCGCACTTGACCTGACGAAAGAAGACCTGTACCCAGCATTCATAATTTAAAAGACAAGTTTGTGAGATTGAGCATTGTCCATAGCTCGCTCGTAACGCCTATTCGTAACGCCTATACATATATCCAACCTCCAACGCCATCGCAATGCCGCATATTCGATCAAGGGGTATTATGCATTGTCCATTACCACGTCTTCCGATGGCTCGCGTGTGACGGCATGGCTTGCTGCTTCGCTCACATCGTGTTTGGATTCTCCCGCCCTTGCAGCCCTCTCTCGGGTCCGTCGACACCACTCCTCTATCGACTCTGCACCTCCTCCTTCGATCTTAATAGTTCTTGGCTCTGAGGGAACGCCGAGGGCAGTGCCTTGGAATCGCGACTCGACGCCGGTCTTGCTGTGCTTCTTCATGAGTGCTAGGACGAACGTTAGTGCTGGCAAGGTGCAAATGGTCGCAGCCATACTATTCAGGTAATCCTCCATCTCCAACTGATCCAGCTGCTCGATGGGATTTGTGGCTATTGGCTTGAGGGTGCCTGCTATCCGCCTGATCTCCTTGTTGGCATCACCTCTCACCCAGTCGATGAAGTCGTTGACATCAGCTGTATCGTCAGCATCGCGTCGTCGTTTCTCCATTTCCCGTGCGCCCGTGTCTTCGTTGTAGAAATCCAAGGGCTTTCGCAGGATCTGCTTCCATTCCTCCTCGCCGGCGGTCATGGTAGGCACAAGCAAGCTGCAGTCTTGCATGGCCATGCGCACATCTGTGATATTGGGCGCCGGGTCATTGTGGTTGGAGTAGGCGTTGTATGCGGTGCGCTCAGCCAGCAGGGAGAGATAGCGTGCAGTGAGGTCTACGACGGTGTCGACGGCCGACGGCTTGCCATAGTGGAAGCCGGAGGCACGCAAGATGTGAAGGACGGCCGGGCGGAGAAGGCCGAGAAACAGATCGTCCGAGGACATGTTGGGTTGTGCGGGTAGCGTCGCGTAGTTATCTTGGAGGCAGGCAACGCATTGCTGGGCGTATGCGACGTTGGAGAGCCGGGTGGCAGCGGCGAGGGCAGCGGCGAAGGCAGCGGCAGTGGGAGAGTCGAGTCGAGCTTGGGTAGCGCGACACGGATCCGTGGTTCACTCTGGCTGGCCGCCAAGCCGAGCTAGGGACCTCACAATGCCTGTCCGTCCCCATTCACAGCTTCACCTGCGCGGACCTGGAGTGAGCGCGCAGTCTTTTAGATGCAGCGCCTGTAGGCGTGAATCAGGAACCACAATCTCCCCCGCATACACGATGAAGATCAAGCTCAAGACCCCGGGCGCGACCGCCAGCGACGCGCCCTCGATGGCATCGCAACCACCACCCCAACATCAAGACGAAGCTGCCGCCCCGGCGCCCGCCAAGCCTGGAAAACTGAAGCTCAGCATCAAATCTGCCGCCGCCAGCACTGGCGACGGGCAAAATGCCAACGCTTCCTCGAAGAAACCTCCGCGGAAGCCAAAGCAGAAGAAGGTTGATGAAGATGGCAACCCTATCGCTCCCGCCAAATCTGCGCCCAAGAAGCGAGCCCACGAGGACGGGGATACTACCAGCTCACGCGCAACGAAGCGCAAGCCAAAGCCCACCGCGAAAAGCCTAGCCATGGCAAACGACAGTGGCGACGACGACGACCTCATGGCCCCAGAACCTGCGCCTCCCCCCCCACGGCCACAGCCCACGCGCAGCCAATCTCTCAAGCTGTCCATCAAACCCAACAAAGGGAATGCGCCGGGCGCACTGCAAAGGACTAGCACTGCCATCCTAAAAGTCAAGGGAGCGGGCAAAGCGCCGGAGCGGCCATATGGCGTAGGATACGACAGCGAGGCAGACGAGGCCGAGAAAGACCCGGCCATAGAGTCGCAGTTCATTCTGCGCATGCTGCCGGGGCCAGACTGTGAACTACTGAGGAAATCAATCGAGGACCGAACAATTGGCCAGAGCATGGCAAACGGAGGTCCTGGTGTCTACTATCGTTTCTTTGACCGCGAGGGTCGACGCGCCATGGTTACTATTCAGGGTCGGCATTACGCTGCATCCATGGTAGAGCTTCCCACTGTCATTGAAACAATGAAGAGCTGGAATAAGAAGGACTGGGTCAAGACTGCCGATGTATGTCAGATGCTCTTAGTTTTGGGTAGGGTACAGAATGAAGACGAAGCGAAAAAGTTTCCCCGTCCAAACTATGTTGAGCCGGACTCGCATCGCTATCCACATGGTCTGACGCCGCCCATGCGATGGGCTCGCAAACTACGTTTCAGACCTCGAAAATCGTATCTGGACGTTGAGCGAGCGGAAGCACAGATGAATCGACTCCTAGAAGAAGATGCAAATGCCGAATCGGCCAAGTATGACTTGGTGGACAGTGACCACGAGTCTTCTTCGGAAGAGACTGACTCCGGCGGGGAGGCCGAGGAAGACGAGGAGATGATAGATGCGCCTCGGGCCTTGGAGACGCCAATAGAGGAGGTCGATGCTGGCGATCTTGAGCAAATGCTACAAGAGGGCCTGATGGAGGACGACGATATTGAAATTCAAGCTGATGACCAAACTCTTAGCGCACTGTTTGGTGGCGAGAACATCGGGGCAGAACCAGCAACACCGGCCACCGCTCATGATGTGGCTCTACATGCCCTCAGCCAAAATGGCACCATCACACTGGAGACTGAGACCGCCGCTTCTACTCCTGCAGCAGCCACCTCCGCAGACGACGACGATGATGACGACGATGATGCTGACTCAGATGATGGCGACGAAGTCGATGATGCTGCTGTTGCTGAGGAACAGCGGAAAGAGCAGTTACGAGCTGAGATTGCCGAGCTGGACAAGGCTATCCAGGCGAATATGGAAGCCCGCGACCGACAAACCAACCAGATTTTCAAGAAGCGTATGCAAACCAATATCGATAAACAGAAGGCTGATCGGGAAATCAAGCGTAAGCAGCTCGATGAGGATATCGACGAGTAGTCGAGGGTTGTGGTTAGTTGGAGTATTCCTTTGTATCATTACAAGTATTGCATTGCGCCGGCGCCTGGGATATGGACAAGAGGATTGGCGCAAGGTCGACAGGATATGGGACTTACAGCGCCAGTTCCATTACACAATTGAGGCCATAGTCAATAATGTTAGAAACCCAATTTAGGCCAACAATATCATCCTATAAATATGCTTTATCAATGTGGACGTGCATATGTTCAAATTTTTGATCGATTCCGAAAAGCATCTCTTGAATCACAAGCTCTGCTCTCTACATTCGACAGTGGCCAGGAAGCTCTGACACTCTGGGAACCTACTAGAAACTGAAGACGGACAGTAAAGTCACATTCACTTCGAGAATGATAACGCACCTTTCCTAAAATGTACATCACGTGAAGTACTAGCGCGGGTTTCTCTCAGCCCCCACTTAAACACCTTTGCTCCCAACTTCCTGCAGTTTCCGTCTCCCCAGAACTTTCGACAGCCAGCCACCGCCTTGCCTTGCCTTGAGTTGTCTCGCAGTTGACTGGCCAGATTGACTAACATTTGTGTGAAGTTTGCAGGTAAACTACAAACGCCATCCCTGGACCGCGAAATGACAAACCCGACGCGTCCAAAACCCCCCCACTACTCGTGGGACGACTTAGAGAAGATGTCGCCAGACGAGTGCAAGCGCGCAACGGCCGAGATGAACAGCTACATCGCGCGTATCAAGAAGATTGATCGCGATGCAGCTGCTTCTGCCCCCGCCGGACAATCACCCGCGCTTCGCACTCTGACGGGCCCACAGCGTGGAGCATACAATCGCACGACTGGTCATTCTTACGCCTTCCACCCATACCAGCGTCCGACAACATTTAAGAACAACCACTCGGACAACAAGAACGAGGCGGCGCGCACCACAAGCTATGCGATCCCAGACACACGCAGCCAACATCAGACACAACTCTATCCCAGCAGCCTATGTCAACACTTCACTTCTAAAGGTACTTATAGAACAATAACCCATGCCTCACACCTGCACATGGCTAACACTTGCGCACAGGCGTCTGTTCTCGACCGAG
Source organism: Ophiosphaerella herpotricha (assembly GCA_028458525.1). Classification (NCBI taxonomy): domain Eukaryota; kingdom Fungi; phylum Ascomycota; class Dothideomycetes; order Pleosporales; family Phaeosphaeriaceae; genus Ophiosphaerella; species Ophiosphaerella herpotricha. The sequence continues at coordinate 223,832 of JALNQK010000042.1, forward strand.
ATGCAAATTTGTACACGACCCGGAGAAGCTGTCAGTATGCAAGTCCATGCTCTTCAAAGGCGACTGCTTGAATGGTGACTCTTGTGCGCTCTCACACAACTTGTCTGCCCATAACGTACCCACTTGCCATCATTTCCAGCATGGTCATTGCAACAACGAGCATTGTCGTTTTTCCCACGTACGAGTCGATCCAACAGCCCAGAACTGCTACGCTTTTGGAGTGCTGGGCTACTGTAAAGATGGTTTGAAGTGTCGTGAGAAACACGTCCACGAATGCCCGTGGTTTACCAACAAAGGCCATTGTGACTACGGTAGCAAGTGCTGGTATGGTCATGTGCGTCGCGCGTCCAGCATGCGAAGAGTTTCGAGTCATTCATCTGAGAGCCATTCTTCTCCGCCGGAGTTCCCCACTGAGGCCGTGGATGACGAAGCAACCCCAGAATCCTACATTGGCAGTGCTGAAGCCCAGCCCACGCACAGCAACCTCCAGTTCACCCAGCAGGTTGATTATGTATCACTCAGCGACCCTGAGTGATGGTGCCTCGGACAGGCACACAGTACGTATGCCCGCTTTTTCCCAGCTCCATCATGGTCGAATCCTAATTCTCTCTTTGATTCCAAGTCATACCTTATATTTTTTGCCTCTACGGTAGGTCGTCTCTTCGTTCTATAGAGTCTTCTCTTGAACGTCCAAGATTTGGAGTTTCGGTAAGGAACATGGCGTCTGGTGGAATCTCTTTTGTTGATACCCGTTTGATGAAGACCATCAAACACGCCTTTTTTCAGATAGACGTATGTGCCAATGGCATGACGTTGATCAAATATAGAAGTTTGTCCGTTACCGTGGGCAGGGGCGTGCATCGTAGTGAGGAGATGGGTAGTAATGCATCATGGTAACGAACAAGATAATGAGAAATGAAGAAGTTTTAGACGTGCACATCCTCCCTATGTTGAGCGTGATGAGTAACTGTTGAAGATGGGGTCTATTTTGGGTAGCATGGGAATAAAAGTGGCGTCTGACGACGATGGAGGCTGAGGTGCACAGCCGCAGCGGCCTTTGTCGCACGCTTGACGAGGCCCTGGCATTGACGCAATGCGCAGGCAGGCGATGATGAGGACGCTGCGGCTTGCGCTGGGCTTCTACGCAAGTACAAGAGCAGTTCAAGGCCAAAGGTTAAGCAATTGCTCGGCTTGCTCCATCTCTGTGTGAAGGAGTTGCGCTCATTTCTCAGCCGCATACTTACCCCTTAGTGAGCCAGAGCAGCGCAAAGCCAAATCGCACAACACCATGACGCTGAAAGATCTACTGAAAAAGAAGGACAAGGTCAAGGACGAGGGCGCGGCGCCAGCGCCAGAGTTCCAGTTTTACCGCACGACGACCTCGACACAAGTGCCCATCGAGCCCCCGTCCTTTCCTGGGGACCCCACACGCGAAGCACCCCTCCTGTCGCCCAACGAGGCGCGAGGCACGTTTGGGCGGTTTAGGAGGCACAGCAATGCATCCTCGCAGGGCTCTCACACGGATGGGGTGGCAAAGGGCCTAGAGCGCCTACACTTTGGGAGGAACCGGTCGAACAGCTCGGCCAATGTGCCGGACAACCTGCCAGCGGTTGGGGGAGACGGAGTGGCGAGGACAGAGGAGGAGGAGGCCAACTGGGAGAAGCGGGCGACGGTGCTCGTAACAGAGGGTGCGCTCAGTGCGGGTGCATCGGGGCCCACCACGCCCCGAGTAGAAGTCGCGCCTCCCCTATCGCCAGGCGGGCAGCGAGGCAGAAGCAGAAGCCCGAGTGTGCACGCGCCAGGCGACGAGGAAAACATCCAGGAGGCCATCCGACTGCATGAGAAGGGCAATCTCGAGGCGTCCACCGCCCTCTTTGGCCGGCTGGCAGACCCGGCTAGCCACAACAACGCCCTCGCCCAGGTCCTCTACGGCCTCGCTTTGAGGTAGGTAATGCTGCTGCATGTACACACGTCACGTGCCACTGACTCGACCTAGACATGGCTGGGGCATCATCACCGACGCTGAGCAGGCCGTGCACTACCTCAGCATGGCCGCCTCCAACAGCGCTGAGGTCGAGAAGCTAGCTCTCGGCGCTGGCATGAAGAAAGGCGGCGCCGCCAAAGGCGAGCTGGTGCTGGCAATGTATGAGCTGGCCAACTGCTTCCGCAACGGCTGGGGAATCAAGAAGGATCCCGTTGCCGCGAAGCAGTACTACGAGACGGCCGCCAATCTAGGCGACACAGATGCCATGAACGAGGTCGCATGGTGCTATACCGAAGGTTTCGGAACTAAGAAGGACAAGGTATGTCTCATCATCATCGATAGCCCGCCGCCGCCACAGCCGCTTTGAAGAGCCCACACGCTGGCTTGACCGGTCGCTGTCATGTCATCTAAACATTATGCGACGCGGGCTGCGAACGGTCAATGCTGGGCTGCTGGGCCCAGCTGTACAGCCTCAACCATCACGCGGGGTGGCTTGCTGGGGCACCAAACCCTCTGCCGTCCCCTCCTTTCCTTGCTCCAGCCTCATTGTTTGGGCAGCAATACCTGGATCCGGCTAACGGTTGCGTCTCACAGTTCAAAGCGGCGCAGTTCTTACGCCTGGCCGAGTCAAAGGGAAACAAGACATTAGGCAATACATGGTACGTTGGCAGCCTCTCTTTCTCTGTCTTAATTTGGATCTGGATGATCGGTACCGCCTGGCCATCGAGATCTCTTGGAACCGGCGATCATTCATGTGCCCATTATGATGAATAAGAGAGGAGGGCGCGCGTGTCGTACCCACGAGCCCTCTCTGCTCACCCACGTTATCCGCCATGTTTGCTCCATTCCGTCACAGCCGCGGATAATCGACAACAACAACACCGAGCTAAAGCATCACGGCTCCTTCGCGCTCCTCGCCGCGCTCGAACAAATGATGCTTTTCGTAGCACTTGCCCTAGTTTCAACCCGCAGACGCCAAGACTCGTCGATTGGGTAACGGCGCTGCGTTTTGTCCACACCTTCGCTTAGTTGCTGCGGACTCTGGTACGGCCCTCGCCCTCACCCGCAGCAGGACCTGTCACATTTCCTGCCTGTTCCCCGCTGCGCAAACCCCCACTTGCATCATCTCATTCGCATTCGTAGCGGAATGGCTGGTTTGGGAAGTGGCTGGATCTCAGTCAGGCGGACCCGGAGCTGCGGTCAGCCCTGGTCTACGAGCATACACGTGGCGCGCTGTTGTTCGTCTTGCAACCGGAGTAATGTCAGCGTTGAGTCTGTATAGGTGTGTTGATGACGGGAGTGGAGTAATTTCATGTATGGTCTTGTTTATCGGCCTGCAACGAGGGAGATTAGAGGTGTGCATGCGTGGCTGGCTGGCTTGATTGATTGATTGTTCGACCACAGGAAGATCTTTCTTCGAGCAAAGCGAAAGACAGCGAGGCCACACTCACGCGCGGGCCGTGACAGCAAACAATGGAACGGGCCAGACGAGTACGGTACTCACTCTTTTCACACACGGACTATCCGGTATCTGGCGTCATCTGGTCCAAGTCCCTGCGCCGCTGGAAGTATTGCCTGGATGAGCGTTCCGAATAAGTTAACATTGAGACATGGAGCATGTGCTAACATTTCTCTTCCCCCAATAGGATCTGGAAAGACAAATACAATCCCAAATAGCGCGATCGGTCATCCGAATCAAGACATGAAGATAAGTCACGTTGACTAACCCCGAACCGACATGAAGAAAAATGGTTGTTTTACGGGGTATTCCAGCCAAAGTGAGGATAAGCATCAATATGCAATGTACATCACTATTCTTCAAAAGACCAAAAAAACCGGGTTTATTTTGCTCCATGTATGGCAAGTGCGTACTGTATGCACGTAACTACACCCACTTCCCGTTTTCTTTTTCTCTTTCCCAGCCTAGTTGCGCAATCGTTATCTGCATAACAGGATTTATTTCATAATCCCTAGATAAACAAAACTTATCATCCCGCAGGATACTTTCCTTTTCGTCACTTGCACCCCCTCCCCCGTCTGACGTTTGACAGGCGGGCTGACAGACGGTCTTTGTTGAGTGAGACTAGACGCTAGACGCGGAGAAGAGCGGCGGCAGCCCACGTAAAGGCAATTACCGTTTTGCTGGGTACATTTTTTGGCTCCCCCGGGAGGGGCGTCATCTCGTCTTCACGCGACGACAACAACGAGCCACAACTGATCGGTATGATTGCGGCCGTATTTCTTCCCTGAATTTGTGTAAAGGGGGTGGACGATACGTGGTGAGGGCGACACGGATGTGGCAACGACAACGAAGGCGCACGATAAACGTTAATTCCAAGTAAAGAAACAAACGCCCGGGGTGCAAAGGGTGGTTTCGTTTGCGGAGTGCGTTAGCGAGGTATGGGAGGAGTGCACGGGTGTTAGGATGTTGTTTTGTGTGTGCGCGTGTGTGTATGTGTGTGTGTGTGTGTGTCGACCATGCGGCGTCCGAGAAGGAAAAACATGAGTTTTCCCCCAAGTCGGTATCGCCTTCTACTTCCAGCCGCACGCAAATCCATGTGGGCTTGGGCTTTTGCCCGTAATGGAAATAATATGGGCAGTACATTTACCAAAGGACGTGCCCATACCTAACTAGACCCGGCAAATGGGATATGTGTATGTATGTGTATGTATGTACGTGTATGTATGTGGGTGGGTCATGCAGCAAAGGAATAGCCGAGGGGGGGGAGCAAATGTGGAGTTTTTTTTTTTTATATAATCACGAACTTGGCCTATCACACGGCGAGCTGGGACCAGTTTTATGCCAAAATGACCTCTTCTTGCCTGCATTAGTACTGTACATCTCATGTTTCACCAGCGAGCAAGAAAAGAAAAGTAATCGCCCAGCCCAAGCGGGCGTTGTTGTTGTTGTTGTTGTTGCATATCATTAAGAGAGTTTTCTTTTTTGGGACGTAGGGCACCATGTACTCTGCGAGCTCGGTCGGATGATGACGAGGTCAAAAACATGTGGAGGAGAGTCACGGCAGTCAAGGACACCCATGCTTGTCGAGTTATCGATAGACGGAGAGATGCTCGGGCTGGAAATGCACATGTGCGTGTGGGGTGGAGCGAAGCTTGTTTGCGTGCCCGGGACGATGCAGGGTGAAGTCGTTGGCACGGCTGATCCGGGGTGCGTGAATGGATCGGGTACCTGCTCTACTTTGCACATTCCATACATAGCCAACGCCTCCAACGGGAGGCTTCACGCTCCACATCAGGTGCAATGTACCCGTGATGCGAGGTACGCGTGGAAATCTTGCACAGTGGCTCTGGTAGGCTTCACAGGCGGATCAGCAGCGTGATTAGATGTGAATGGTGGGGATGCTTGTCAGCCAGTGGAGCAAAACAGATGCAAGTGAGATACGGAAGCGAGCGAGTGACATGAGCAAGCGACCTAAGCGCTGATGGCCTGATAGCATTACTGACTCGCCAATGAAGGCAGTGCTACAATACAGTCTTCCACCCAAGCAGTGCAGACAACGCCAATGGAAAAAAATACTGGCAAACCAGGTCTGGTATCTCAAAGAAAATTGGACGTCGGTCCTGTTGAATATTACGCAAAGAAAAGTAATTGTGAGGCTTCGTCGGGCCGTAGAAGGGGAGCAGCATCATCTCTTGAATAAGCATATCCATCAATATCCAAATTGTGCATCAACCTCTTCTCGTCTCAAAACCTGCGTCCTGCTCATACCATCATATACATTGTCGTGGTAGACATGTCCTTTCGTTCCATTCTCATCAAGTATAAACAAAGGAGATCCAACGCTCGCTACGCTCTGCAATATAAACAAACTCAAATCCACATGTGCTCGCTCGCTAAATGGCCTAATATGAAAAAAAAAGTGAAACAAGTAAATGACTTTGTGAATAAGTGGCGTCGGGTCGTAAACCGGCCAACGACGTGATGAAGTAGAATCCGACCGCCATGATGCTTAGCGATGTGGGCACTTGTACCCAAAAAAGACGTTGCCGCCCCAAGTGATATAGGAAATAGCTAGGCAGGGTGAGCCGAAGCAACAAAGGGAACGGCGTCGGATGCGGTGCTCGTCATGAGCGTTGAATGAAGATGCGAAAGGGTGAATTCCAGCCCATGATGCAAATGCCCTACATGTGACCCGATGACGGGGTAGAAGCGAAACGCTATGCAAATAAGTGTGATGAACGCAAGAAAAGTTGGGCTATTGGTGCTCAGCTGATGGGCTCGGCCTTGGGCCCTTCGGAAGTGGTGGGTCGTGACATAGCAGCAGACTCCTCGACGATACGCTTGAACTCGTGAACGACCTCGGGGGCGATTTTATCCCAAAGCAAGCTTCGGGTGTAGACCTCGGCAGCCGAATCACCCTTGTTCTGCTCGCGCATAGCAGCGAGGGTCTCAGCAAGGTTGCGTCGGTGCGAGGGTTGGGAGCCAGGAGAGAGGGGGTCAGTCAAGTCGTCACTAGTCATGCTGTAGCGTGGGCGAGTGAAGTCGAGGGAGGTCATGCTGGTGTACTGCGCAGGGGTGATGGAGAAGAGCTGCTCGGCCTCCTGGTCCTTGGTTGGAGCGGTGAGGTGAGAGTGCAGCTGGTCAAGGTGAGATCCAGAAATGCCAGCGAGTTCAGAACCAGAGAGAGTTGTCTTGGGCCAGGCGATGCCAGATGGAGCGGGCTCGAAAGTGGCGACGTGGTTGGCCATGATGCCTTGCTCGGCAAGAGTAGTCGAGACACCAGCATCCTTGAAGATACTATCGAGCACGGTGGCTGAAGCAGCGCGGACCTCATCGGGCATGCGAGGGATGGGGGGAGCAGCATTTCCAGATTTACTAGCGACGAAAGCACCGCAGAGCAGTAGCATAAGCAGGAGGCCAGAAGCGACAGGCTTGTCCTCGTCCTTGGAGCGTGGAACGACGGCAAGGTTCTGCTCGTGAGTCCGTCCGGGTGTCTGCTCATCTTGGGCAAAGTCATTAACGAAGATGTAGCTATCCCAGTCACTGTTGCCCATGTTGAGGTTGTCCATCTCGGAGGCAAAGTCGGTGAAGGTGGTGCTGGGTGCGACAGCCATGCCGTTACTGGTAGCAGTGTCAAGTCGCTCGGTGAGCACAGCGACCTTCTTGCGGAGCTCTCCGCTCTCTAGGGTGTGGTTGCGAACGAGCTCTTCCTTGTCGAACTGCAACTGGTTGATCATGTGGTGCATCTCCATGGACTCACGGTGCCAGTTCTCCTTCTCGGCAAGGAGAGCATCATACTCGAGGCGCATCTGGGTATACTGTTCTTCGATACCGCACATCTTCTCGATCCAGCTCTTCTTCTCTTCCTCGAGCTCTTCAGTGTGCTTCTTCTTGCGCTGTCGGGAATCTAGTCTGTTACAAGGTTAGCGTGTGACTATGGAGGGAAGCTTATACCAAATGGATGACGAGACCAAGGAGGAAATCGCCGAACCAAAGCCAAAGGGGGGTACATACGCGGCCTGTCTGTTGCGGAGGAGTCGTTTTTGTTGCTTGAGCTCCTTGAGGTCGTCCTCGTTGGTGCAGCTCTGGATGAGGTTGTCGATGTTGAGCAGATTGCGCTCAGCAGGGATGTCGAAGCGGGCATTCTTCTTGCGGATGCCTCCGTCACGGCGGGGAGAGAAGGAGCGAGGCGGGGTGTTGGGCCTCATACGCTTGGGTCCGGGTCGCGAGTCCATCTCCTGCTGGTTGAAGGCCTGCCAGTCTGAGTGCGTGTGGGGCGACATGGGCTGCTCTGGGATGGAGGGTGGGAAGACGGCGCTCGGCCTGACGTTGTTGTGCACGGGGAGTCCATGGTACTGCATCTGCTGCTGGGCGTCGACTGTGAAGGGCGTGGCTCCAAAGTCGCCAGGGCCAAAGGGATTGGACTGCTTGGAGGCAGTGGGCGTCCGGGAGCCCGAGTTGTCGGGCATTGACCAAGTCTGCTGGCCATAGGTAGCGGCTTGGTTGGGTGGTAGGCGGGCAAAGGGGTTGTTGCTCTGCTCGGAGAAGAAGGGGTTGTTGCCGTTGGTGTTGACGACGGAGCTGGTGGCGGTGCGGTCAATGAACTGGTGGCTGGCTGAGAAGTCCTCCCAGATGTTGGCTTCGGGCGAGAAGATGCCCTGGGTGCTGGTGGTGGGCGACATGAGGACGGGAGTGTCGAGGATGTTGGAGTCGAGGGTGGCGTTGTCGTCAAAACTGAAGGTGGAGGGCTTGCGGTCCATGTGACTTAGCGTGGACGACGGCCTGTGGAAGTCCATGGCTCTTGTAGGACGGCGAGCAAGTACCGGTGTAGCCGGGAGACTGGCGGTGTGGACTGCTGTTTTGGGAAGTGGGCAATGTGAAACACCGGCAGGAAGTCAAGACAGGCAAGACAGGCAAGACGACGCTCGATGAGGAGACAAGACAGCAAGCAGTGTCTCTGGCGTGGTGATAGTGGTGGTTCTGCAGGCTACGCGGCGGCGCAGCGTAAAGGCAGAGAAGGAGGTGGTGAGGGTAACGGGGACGGGGTGGGGAGGGGCGGGCTAGCGGTAGTTAAAGCTGGGTCGGATATGTGGGTGCGCGTGTGTGTGGGCGGCGACTGTGGGTGTGTCCGTGTGCCGTGTGCGTCTGCGCAAGGTGCATAAGCCTGGCAGGAGGGCTGGGCTAGGCGGGGCAGACCAGCGACTGCACCGGCCGCCGCCATTCGGCGCCCCAGGCAGGTCGTCGGGTAGCACTGCTGCACCACCATTGCCCGGCCTGCCAACGACTGGCCACCATGAGCGCTGTTTGCCCTGCTGCTTGACCTGCTACCCTGACGCTGCGCCGTTTGTGGCCATGGCTCATCCCGCTGTCGCGGATCGCGCGCGCTGGGCCATGATTTCTGTATCATCCAGCACGACCATATGGCACCGCAGCCGAGTCGTCCAGTCCAGTCGTCCGGTCGTCCAGTCGTCCACCTATCGATAGACTCTGGCCTAGCTCTCGCGGCCCGTTCCTTTCCAGCGAATTACCGCCGCCGCCTGCAATCCCTTCCCATTGGCTGCTCGGCCCTGGCGCTGCCCCGGCTGTTGTGAAAACTCTGCTTGATGCAGTCAAAACGAGGTAATCGCTGCATCACTGCACCGCTGCATTGCCATGTTGTTGTTCATATTAATCTCTGCAAACACCTGGGTAGGTATGTGGTGATGCCATCTACCGACCTCTGACCCGGTCCGATTTCTTCCGGCCCCCAGCATCCTCCTCAGCATCAGTCTCTTCATCAGCCGACTCCACGCCAACTGGCTGCTTTCTCTCGCCAGCCCTATTCGCTGTTCGCAAGGGGTCCCTTTCGTCGCGCCCTCAAAGCCTCCATCATTGTGTCATTTGTCTGCCTTTCGGCTCCCTTCCGCGACCACGAGTCATCTCACCGCTTCCTGCCCAGCCTGCTTCCCTGTCCAGCACCTGATGGCCCTCCAAACTTCCATTCCTGTGCTCCTGTGCGCTCTCCAGTTATCGTGAGTACTTGTTTGGTGTAAGGTACCAAGCGGGTCCATCTCCATCTGGCTGGAGCATGCTTACTTGGGGCGATCCGCACAAACACTGCAGCCCCTTGTCCCACAACATCATCGACTGCCTCTCCCGGCGCAGTGGCTCTTCCCAGAATTCGCCTGCTCCGTGCGCCATTCATTGTTTCCATCAACTTCGCTTCGTTTGTAGCTGGCTCGCCCGGTAGTCGTAACCGCAGAACAAGCAAGCAATAATTCAAGTCGCTGCTGCTCTCCAATCGCACTCCCACCAACCTCGCGGCCATGGCTGTGTTCGTATTCGCCGCCAGACGGCCAACTGCTCCTGCCATGATCCAAGACACCATACCCTTACCTCAAATCCAACGGACCGCGTCATGAAGCAAACGAACCGCGCCATCGTGGGAGCTGACGAACAGTCCATGCTTACGCTGAACCCAGTTCCCAGGTAAAACGGATCGCCTTCACCATGGCGCGTACAGATACTGTGGCGCACGCGTACCGAGGTCATGGCGGAAAGCCGAGCTTTTCCACAGCCCACTCGATCCTCTCCACACTACTCCGCGTGTCTGCCACGAGACACTGGCCTTGTTGACCGGAAATATGAAATATTGATTTCACACTATCGCACGTTGGAGCCCAACTTACAGGGCGCATAATTCACGTCCTCCTAATCACCACTTATAGCTGTCAAAAAGGTGAGGCTGTAGCAGTGTATATGGCCGTAGCTTCATGTTCCACTTTCCACATCCGCGCCTGGCCCCTAGCCAGTCACACTACTCATTGTTGTCATGTTGTTTATTCTTATCACTAGCATGTTTTTCGTAGCTTGTTGACGTCTTGGCAAAGTGGTTATGAGTCACATGTTTTTGCGATCAAGTGTCCGAGATTAGCGACGCTCGCTCATAGACGTCGGCCGAGAATGGTAAGTCTTCGCTCGGCCGTGAAGTATGCTTAGGCTTGGGGATGCGTTGACCTGCTCAAGGTCCACTCGATATCTGAGCCCTTGGAAGCGGTCAAGTTGGACGCCTCACCAGCTGCAGGCTCCGTTGTTACTAACAAAAGACTTGAATCAACCTTGCCGCAATCAAGTCATATGTTGGTGGACGTGTTGCGGTGAGGAGTGCTATTATTGTTGGATGTTTTAGAAATGAAGTACGTCCTCTCCAAAAGTGAGATTAGGCCCTTGCGCTGGAGGAGTGTGAGGAAAGTCGCCCGGTGTCATGTTGTAGACGGATGGTAGCAGCATGATGGTTCCGTGCTACCAATGCGGAGCAACCTCGTTTGACGCACGCGTTTACCCTGACAGATAGAGCGGTATGTGACGTGTGCGCCGCACGCGGAGTTGACGATCCTGACATGCAGTACCTAATCATAGCGATCTGAGCAGGAGATAAGAGCCTGGACGCAAGATTGTAGTAATCATCCATGATCCAAGCTAGGGCTATTACGTGAAATCGGCAGATGGGCAGAGGGTAAAGATGGTCTAGGCAGAAAGTAGGCAGCCAACATGAAACAAGCGGTCAATCAGATGGAAGTACAACGTACCATGCATTGGTGTCTCCTCAAGCTTGGAAATCAAGGGGTATCTCTTGTGGAGCTATGGACTTCTTGTGTTCGTCATCCGCGTTGCGTGAGACCTCAGGGAAACACTGACCTTGCAAGCTCGGGATCAAGCCGAAAGTGGACGCTCGAGGTAGGAATACAGTGCAGTTATCCGACAAATGCTTGACCCCGAAGGGTGAAGGGAAAGTTCATATTCCTTGATTGTCATCTCTGGCCCACAGCTTGATAGTCCGGTCCTTTCCACCGCTGACGATCCAAGCAGCGTTACTTGTGACATCTGTACTGAAGACGGGTCCCGAGTGACCTTGTAGCGTTTTGCAATGTGCCCAGTCATCCGCGGAGAATATCTGAATGTTCTTGTCAAAGCCCGATGACACAACGAAAGTTGATGCTTTCTTGGGTATGAGCTCGCCCTCGTCGTTTTCTTGCATTGGTACGCCACTGTACGGCCCATCGGTGCCTTTGAACCACCGCAGGTCGGTCACGCCTCCGGTATTTGCAGCTATTGAGTTTGATTCTCGCATGGCCCTGACGTCCCAGCATTTCATGAAGCCGTCCCCTGAACCAGAGAGAAGACGATGGCCATCTGTGTTCCAGTCCAGACCATATATGGGCTTGATGTGGCTTTCTAGCATATAAATAACACGCCCCGTGCGGACGTCCCAGACACGACCTATGCTGTCCAGGCCTGCACTTGCAACCAGTGACCCGTCGCCGTTGAAACTCACACAGTAAACTTCCTTTGAATGGCCTTCCTGCATCAAGACTTCTTGCCCAGTATTCACATCCCAGAGACGCCAGGTCGTGTCGTCAGATGCAGATGCTAGATATCGGCCAGATGGGTGGAACGCTACTCGACATACACGCTCGGTATGGCCCTCTAGTGTTTGTAGGGGTTTATCTGCATCGAGTGACCATAGTTGAACTTTTCCACCTGCTCCTCCCGACGCAAAGTTCACACTGGAAGTCGAGACAGTACTACCAGCAAGGGTTGCGCCTGGCATCCAATCAATACCCGTTGCGCGCTCCGTATGGCCACCACGGTAGGCTTTCTTTTGCTCGAGGCTGGGTATCTCGAGAAGGGCAACTTTTCCGCCCCAAGTGCCGTACGCGACATACTGACCATTCGGAGAGACTCGTACAATACTAACAGGTCGGTCTGCAGTTTGCGAACCGTAGAGTTCAAAACCCTTCAGCCGGCTCTTGATAGAGTTGCGAAATTCAATGTGAGTCTTCAGTGGTATTGTAGCTTCGCGTCGCTGGTATACGACTCGATCTTTTGCGCGCGGAAGCGAGTATTGTGCCATATCTCTTCGCGCGTCGAGCAGCGTCTGTGTGCCTTGGGTATAGAATTCCTCTTGCTCGTGACTCGGTGCTTCGTCCGCCTCTTGCATGTCCACATCTTCTACATCTTCGCCCAATGCTTCTGCTTCATTTGCCAACAACGATCGCAGTCGGTCGCGTCGTTCCGAAGGCCCTTCTCCAAAGAGGGTAATGGGCTCTCCTCTTGAACGTAACCTTGCCTTGACATCTCGATCGGCGGTCGGCACAACCATTTGGGCGGCCCTTCGCTTTCTTTCGAATTCCTCCATCAAGGTCGAGGCTTGCTCGCCGCCGATTGCATGGTTACGGTCGAGGGCTGAATATGTCAGCTTGCGCAAAGCCAGCAAATATCTAGATACTCTGCACTTACGGACATTGGCGAGATCGATGCCTTCCATAGCATCATCCTGCATACGTTAGATTCATAGCCACCTCCAAAAACGCATGCGAGACCGCTAGAGAAGCGTGCAACAATTCTCTGCGGCTGGCAAACATGCAGCTTCCAGCCCAAATAAAACAGCCGGACTCACAGCGCCATCCTCTTCCTCAACATACGCCTGCCGTGATGGATGGATATTCATCTTGGCCCTCCTTTTCGTCTTGTTCGCAACTTGATTGTGCTATCACCCGGCGAGCTTGGAGATGGGGTTTCAGGCGCTAAGCCGGAGTTTAGGCGATAAGGCTGCGACTAGCGCGGGTTATGTCATGTCGCGGCTTGAAACACAACCGCATTCGCCGCGTTTGCAGTGGACAGTTGGTCTGAGATGAAGCCAACAGCTGGCCAGCCTCAAAACAGCGAATTGGGTAGTTTGCGCTGGACTTTTGCCCCAGCGTCCTCTCGGGCACCTAGGAGCCAGCTGCCACAATGCTCCAGATAATTGTAAGTACAAACAGCCACTAAGCCGGATCGGCAAGATATCGCCCACCGATGCTTGAATCCCTAGCCCAAAAGACTCTTTTCCTTCATCGACGTCTGTCGCAAAGGTATTGCACCGCCGCTATGCATCATGCCTGCCGCTGCCTCATAGCATTGTCGCCTCCACGACGTACTGACTTTTGATCTCCAGGCCTGGGCTGCGGCCATGTCATATGCGATTGCCAGCACGGCGGGTCTTGCTCGGCTCTCGCCCAATTCGCGCGCCACAACAGGTCTTTTCCTCTTTGCTCTCTCCACAACCTCAGAAATACCTGCTGTCCACTCGCTGCGCACTGCCGGCCTCCACACACGGCCCTCGCCCTCCCACCCAACATGTCCATTGAACAGAGATAGCTCTCCGGCATCCGTCGGCTTACGCACCCTCCACTCCACCTCGCACACTTGGAGCAGTACACCCCACTTCTCCTATCATGTGGCCTCGTCCTATGCTGCGAAGCAGGATCGATTCAATGCAGATGCAAATTTGTACACGAACCCGCCATACGACCCGAGCACATCTACTTTAAGTCTACATGCCTGCAAAGACGCCATAGACAAGCGCAAACGGGCAAGAAGTGGGCAGGATGCATTCTTCTACAGCCAAATTGGCAACACAAAAGCTTCTGCGTTTGGTGTGGCAGACGGGGTGGGGGGATGGGTTGAGTCCGGTCTAGACCCCGCCGACTTCTCCCACGGCTTATGCGAGTATATGGCCTGCGCAGCACGTTCATGGCCACACGGATCGAACACAACATCTCTGCACCCGAGAGACTTGCTCCAGGTCGCATACGAGGAGGTCACCGAGGACGATAGTATCGAAGGAGGGGGCAGCACCGCATGTCTCGCCGTTGCGGAACCAGATGGAAACGTTGAAGTAGCCAACCTGGGCGACTCGGGATTCATGCATATTGGGGCTAATGCAGTACGACACTTCACGCAGCCTCAAACGCATGCTTTCAACACGCCCTACCAGCTATCCAAAACTCCCCAACGAATGCTTGTGCAAATGGCTGTTTTTGGAGGGCCTACCACGCTCTCGGACTTGCCCAAGGAATCGAGTGTGACACATCACCAAGTGCGCCATGGAGACGTGCTCGTATTTGCAACGGATGGCGTTTGGGATAACCTGAGCCCGCAAGATGCTTTAGGCATCGTAAGCCGACAGATGGTGGACTTGGGTGCTTGGGTGGAGAGAAATGGTGCAATCGAGGTGGGACGGGATCTGCTGAACCTCGTGCATGCCAATGCGTCACGAAAGGCGGGCAAAAGCTCCATCCAGGCAAAGGTGGCCGTGGCGATCGCAAAGGAAGCCAAGGTTGCCGGGCTCAATACTCGTCGAGACGGCCCATTCGCCAGAGAAGTGCAGAGGGCGTATCCCGGAGAAAACTGGCATGGTGGCAAGCCGGACGACATTGCTGCGGTGGTTGCCATTGTACTCGCAGAAACCCCGCAAGCATAAGCACATTTGATTACACCAACGCCGTGTTGCTTTGGATGCATGGCCGGCGTTTGATAGGGAATCACAACAGGAAGCACGGCGTTTTGGCATGGGTAGACAAGTAACCAATGTAACTGACAAAACTAGTGGCTGTATCGGCCCGATTGAATTGCACTTTGTGCCAGGCACATGTTCTCGGCTGAAGATGCGTCGTTAGTGCACATGGCAGATGGCCGAGTTTGAGGCTGTGTTTACCCGGGCTGTTGCTAGGCAACGCGCGCCCACGCGAAGAGCCGGGATCTGGCAGCTGGCCACCGCGTGCTCGCAATCCTCCGAACTCACAACGCCAGCATAGCATCCCTACTGCGAACAGCCGCCCACTTTTGGCCCTTATGTATGCGCAACTAACACTACAGTCGACATTCGCTAGCCCACCAGTAATTCACCCCTACTTATAGCGACGCGCCCAATCTCCCTCGCGCTGCAATGGCCGCTGCAT
This sequence comes from Ophiosphaerella herpotricha, assembly GCA_028458525.1. Classification (NCBI taxonomy): domain Eukaryota; kingdom Fungi; phylum Ascomycota; class Dothideomycetes; order Pleosporales; family Phaeosphaeriaceae; genus Ophiosphaerella; species Ophiosphaerella herpotricha. Next base: position 239,040 of record JALNQK010000042.1, read on the forward strand.
CTCCCACGCCCATGGGGGGCTCTTCCTATGGCCGCAGGCGCTCCCATTCGACAATACGCCCGAGGAGAGACTCTCCCCTCACCGTCCTGGGACAGTCTCAAGGCTTTTCGGCCGATGCGCCCATGATGCAAAACATCAACATTGGCGACAGTTCCGACGACGAGATACCACAGCCCATGAAATTAAGCGCCTTGACAACAGCCCTGCTCGCGCAGAACGACGTCAACTCGCCAGAGAAGAGGAAACCAAAACTCAAAATCTCGCGCAACGGCTCCAACTCCAACTCACCGGTTCACGACACAGTCACACCAGCGCCAAGTTTACGCATAAAACGAGTGCCTCTCCGGGGCGCACCAATGAGGAGGCTGAGGCGGACGCCTCAGAGTGGAGAAGAACATCCGCCATCTCAAGATCAAGAGAATCTGCCAATCTCGGTCGTGAAGGACATACCATTAAATGTCCCAGATTCCGTTATGAAAGTTACTGGCTCTGCCATGAAAGTTGCAGAGGATCGCAATATGCAGCCGCCACCACAGACCGTCTCGCCTGTTCCGAGACAACCATTACAACAACAACAACAAGAACAAGTACGACCAATGCCGTTGCAACAAATGAGCGCGAACACGCCACGACGACCGGCTCCACCACCGCCTCCCAAAATGTCGGTTCTAGAGACTGCCACGGCCGCCGCCGGAGCTGCCACAACGAAGACAAGAGAGAGGAAGAAAAGAAGTACATTGGCAGTGAATGGAAAGCATTATTCGCAAATGGATCGGATAGGAAGAGGAGGTAGCTCAGCTGTGTACCGAGTCATGGCTGAAAATTTCAAATTATTGGCCCTAAAGCGGGTGAAATTAGAGGATGCAGATGAAGCTGCTGTTCGAGGTTATAAGGGGGAAATCGACTTGCTACAAAAGCTCAAGAATGTAGACAGGGTTGTTAGATTGTATGATTGGGAAGTTGATGAGCAGCGGCAGGTTCTGAGTGTGGTAAGTAGTTTACCTTCAGCCATGTCAGTTTTGAGCTATGCTAACTTTGAGTAGCTCATGGAATTGGGAGAATCTGACCTCGCTCGCATAATACGAATGAAGCTCGACCCTGCAGACGGCGACGGCAAACTCGACCTAAGCTTTACGCGCTACTACTGGAAAGAGATGCTTGAGTGCGTTGGCGCAGTGCACGACCATGATATCGTCCACTCCGACCTCAAGCCTGCAAATTTCCTCCTCGTCTCTGGCCGCCTCAAGCTAATCGACTTCGGCATTGCTAACGCCATTGAAGTTGACCACACCGTCAACGTGCACCGCGACTCGCACATTGGCACCCCAAACTACATGTCCCCGGAATCCCTCGAAGACTCCTCCGGCGGCGCAAGAGGCCAACTATCTAACGGCGTCGGCAGCAAAGACATGGCCCTGGGCAAGCCCTCGGACGTCTGGAGCCTCGGCTGCATCCTCTATCAAATGGTCTACGGGCGCCCCCCATTCGCACACATTGCCAACCAAATGGCACGTGTGCTCGCCATCGTCAACCGCGACTACCACATCGACTTCTCCGACCTAGGCGTCGGCGACGTGCGCATCCCCCCAGGCCTCAAAGCCACGTTGCGCCGCTGCCTCCAGCGCGACCCTTCGCGCCGCCCCAATGTTGCGCAGCTGCTCGACGAGCGAGACGTCTTCTTGTACCCGGATGGCGGCGACGATCTACGCATCCCGCAGGATTTGCTGGGCCAGATTATCCAGCGCGTCGCGGACCGCTTCCGGGATCCGAATAAGCCGAGTCCCACCGACGAGGAGATTCGCCAGTATCCCGCCAGTTTTTACGAGAAGATTAGGCAGTTGTTGGAGACGGATTGAGTGATGGATGGATGATGATGATAATCAGCGGGCTCTTTGCGTGGAGCCTTGACGACCTCTTGTGTGTTCTTTTCACGGCCTTTTTTGGGGGGGGGCAAAATTTCCTTTCTCATGAACTGGTGTTTTGCCGGGTTGGAGGCTTTTTTTTTTTTTGGGGGGGGGGGGGGGGGGGGGGGGGGGGGGGGGGTGTTTTTTTTTTTTTTTTTTTTTTTTTTTTTTTGGGGGGGGGGGGGGGGGGGCAAGGCAGAGGCT